>VZRW01008209.1:135301-199795 GCA_013398125.1 Aegotheles bennettii | reverse complement strand
CTGTGATTCTGTGATTCTGGGGATAAGCTAATTTCACTTAGTCAGTAGGTATTTAATCTGTTCCTAATTTAAAATTAGAGGCATTCTGTCTTTTCTTCACTGATCCAGAATTGTGGATAGCCTTTTTTATATTAATATTCAATGCATAATTGCAGAGAATTTTGTAGTGTAATGCTGTTACCTAAACAAAGATGAGGATTTTTTTTATTCTTTATGCTAGGAAGAAAAATATTAAGAAAGCTGAGCTACCCCAGGGCCCCTTTTTCTGAACCAACAGCAGTAGTTTCTGCAGTCAGATGCTCTGGTCCCGTACAGACAGCAGTCCTTAGACTTAAAAGACTTAAAAACAAAACTAGGAACAAAAACCCTACATCGTACTGAAAGAAATTCAAAAAAAGCTCTCTTAAAAAGCAAACATATTGCCTGATAGATTGGACATTGGACAAGCCATTAATTTCTGCACTAAAACCAGCCCAATTATTGTTGTAGGACCCTTAAAATCTCCCAGGATATCATTTTTGTCCTGACGATATCACTCAGTCTCCCAGGAGAGGCTGTGAAGTTGTTTGCAGAGCCTTTCCAGGATGGAGAGGTGGGTTAGTTAACTAGCCCTGTAAAGATTCTTTTCTTTCCTATCAAAGACATTGTTTGGCTGATGTGAACTTTTGATACCTGATTTTATTATCTTTTTAAAGTAGGCCTTTTTTCACAGTTGGTCCACCTATGGTGGTCCATACAACATGCATTTTGTCAGAAATAAATATATAGTGAAAACTGTGCTTTTGCTTTTTTTTTTTTTATCATGCATATTAATGCAGCAGAGGGAAGCAAAATTGATCTTCTGATTTGGTTGCAATTGCGTTGGCTCTGACGAACCTGTCCTGAGTTTCCAAAAAGCACACACCTAAAACGCTGTACCCGGTGGTGTCATTTTTAAACGCTGCAATACCAACTTTCTTGAAATCGGTCTGTGTGCCTTTATAGCTCCGAATTTGCAGTACTTCACATTGAGAATTAGTGCTTGAGAACTAGTCCCCTCATCACCTTGTGGCTCAATGCCAGCCTGATGAGTGAGCACCGTTGCCTCGCAGTGGCTTTGTGTGCTGCTCTTTCTGACATCCCACATGAAAAGACGCTTCATGTTAGAGCTCTGCGGCATTACCTGTCACATTTAGGGTCATTTTTTGAACACTTTGATTTATTTGTGACATCCTTAAGCAACACTGAAGCCAGCTTATGATGTAGTAATCAGGGCAAAGTCCTCTTACTTGAGAGGGAAATGGGCATCTACCAACACAGAGTTGTACTTGCTGATCCTTTGTCTTAGGAGACAGGCATTTATAAAATAAAAATGGGATGCTGTCTCACTGAATCTAGTCAACTTTGAAAAAGTTTCTTATTTTTTCTACTAGTAGTTCTTCTGTAGGCTGTTTGTTTAATTTTAAACTAATCTTTATTCATTTTGGGGGACCTGTAAAAAAGAACATTTTTTTTTTTTTTAATTCTCTCATTGGTCCCTTGGTTTTAATAGTAAAAACTGTACAGTAACTATGAACCAGAGACCTCATGGTTAAAAATAGCTCCATGAAAAGAAATCCTAACTGAATTTTTACTGTGAATGCAATGCTTGCATTACTCTAATAAGATCTAGCAGGTATAACAAGCAGTATGAAGTCACAAATCATTTTTATAAGGAGTTCATATGTGCCCAAGTGATTAAAGACTTCTACTTCAAACTATAACAAATTAGAACAGTTGGAGTCCAAGACAGGATATTGACTCGGGTATTGTCAAAATCTATTTTTCTGAGTTAACCTTTCCTTAAGCCAAAGAAACAATATACTTGAGCTTTCCCAAAAGAACAGGTTTCCTAAGTAATCATTAATCACTTTTGTGATGCCTGTCCTCTGCAATAGATGTAATTGGCTTCTGAATTGTTATTGAATTGTGGGAGTCTTAAAATTGAAAATATTAAAGTGACTTACCCCACTGCTGTTTTGCAATGTGTTTGATAAGATGTCTGTAAGCCAGTAACCTTTCTGGTCAGCATCCTGGCATCAATAATGAGTGGTTACTATGGATCAAGATCTGGCAGTGGGGAGGTGGAGGGTAGGTACAGCATGGAGTAAGTTCTGGTTTTGTTCAGTTTGAGTATCTGCTAGTGATTTTCTGTTGTGATAGGACAAGGGGTAACAGTTTTAAACTGAAGGAGGGTAGATTTAGGTTGGGTATAAGGAAGAAGTTTTTCACTATGAGGGTGGTAAAACATTGGAACAGGTTGCCCAGAGAGGTGGTGGATTCTCTGTCCCTGGAGACATTCAAGGCCAGGTTAGATGTGGCCCTGAGCAACCTGGTCTAGTGGGAGGTGTCCCTGCCCATGGCAGGGGAGTTGGACTAGGTGACCTTTTGAGGTCTCTTCCAACTCAAGTGATTCTGTGATTTATAGATGGCTTTAGAGTATAGTGTGACAAGCACTGCCTCTTTCACAGAGCTGGGAGCACTGATTATTCTCACCTGTTAACAGAAAGTGAAAATTAGCTGGGAAGGGCAAAAGAGAGGCAAGGGGGAAGTAAAACTGCAGGAGTCATTGTTATAATGCATAAAGCATCGTTGTTATAATGTGCAAAACAGAGAGAGCAACCAGAAGATAAATGTGTTTGTGGAAGGAGTTATTTCAGAATGCTCCCAAGGCTGGTAGCTCAGTAACTGGAGGAGACTTTGTATTTATCAGGTAATGGCAGCAGCTGGAGGTATGGTGGTTACCGCTGCACATTGTTGCACTGGAATTGTCCAGTAAAGAATTCCTGGTTTAAATAGATGTGAGGAGTGGGCACACACAAAAATTTAAAGCATGAGGGCACAGTCCCACTACAGAGATGTTCAAGGAAAATGTATTGTCCTACCTTCCTTCCCTCCATTCCTTCAGCTGGTCTCAGCTTCCTACCAGTTGCAAGCTCTTCACAGCTGGAGGTTCAAAACTGAACCTGGCAGAAGTCCCAAAGGAGGCAAGGGCACTGCTCGAGTGTGGGCAAAGCAGGAGGTGAGAAGTGAGCTGAAAGCGGGGCAGGGTAGAGCCATACTGGGACCAGAGTCGGCCTCCTTGGTATGTTATGCAGCTGAATAAAGGCTTCTCAGGTGTTTTCTACATTACCAGTTTTCTGGAATTACAACAAGATCCTCATAGAAATATATAATTTCCGCAGCAGTCCGTGTTCTGAACTACCTTAACTCTGCCACTCTGAGACAGAGCGCTGATTTCTCCCCATCATACACCAGTGACGTGCTGTGTCTTGTGCGTGGGCTGGGATGTGCCAGTCCAGGCATCTGCAATAGCACAGGGCGCTGCTGCATACCTCCAGGGATTTCGTAGCAGGAAGCAGAGGGTTGCACGGGTCATGCTTTCAGTAGGAGTGTGGAGGAGCATAGGGGTGCTTGAAGGTGCAAATCCTGTTGGGCCAGTGCTGGAAGCTTAAAGGGCAGAGGGAGCCGAGTCGGGTGTGGTGTTACCCATTCTGCCTCTTAGGAATAATTAATGATATGTGCTTTCTCCCAGATCATGTTGTCTTTAAGCATACTGTGTGGTGTGAAACAAATCTGTTCTGAGGATCTGCTGTGCTTGACTGATTCCTGGGCTGATGGGAGCCCTGTGAAGTTCATCAAAAGCAAGCACAAAGCGCAGTACCTGGGATGCCGTATTCCTTGCAACAAGCTGACAGGCTAGAAAGAGGCTCTGGAAGGAGTCCGAGCAGTACCTGGTAGACAGTTGTGGTGATGTGACAAAGGCAGCCAACAGTGTTGGCTGTGTGTTGGGCTGAATTAGCAAGGGTGTAGCCATCTGGGTGATTATTCCCCACCATTTGGCCCTTGTGGTGCTACAGCAGGAATATTGCTTCCAGTTTTGGCAATGGCTTTTTTCTAATATCACATTAATGCAAGGACGATATTGACATGTGGGAGCGAGTCCAGTATACCAAGATGGTCAAAGGGCTGTAGCAAACTACGTATTAGGAGAGTCAGGGAGAACTGGGTTTGTCCAGCCTTGAGAAGACTGAGGGGACCTAGTGAGAGGGTGTAAAGAAGACCAACAGACTCATCTGAGGTGCCCAATGAGAGGACAAGAGGCAACAGGCACAAGCTGGAATATGAGAATTCTGCTCTAATGTAAGAAAAATACAATTTTTAATGAGGGTGATTGAACACAGGAAGAGGTTGCCCAGAGCGAATGTGGTTTATCTATCTTTGGAGAAACTAAAAACTTCATTGGACGTGACCCTGAGTGCAGTCTGTGCTAACTACACCTGCTTTGTGGAGCAGTTTGCACTAGAGGACTCTGGGGTCCTGCCCAACCTGGGAGATTCTACCTGATGTCCTGTGCTAAAGTCTATGGCCCTGTTTTTGGTGTTTTCATAAGTTTTGTGGCCATTGATGGAAGTGTTTGAGTGAACAAGACAGCAGGTTTGATTTTTCGTAGGTCATCGCTGCAAGGACAAGGTAAAGGTCATTTAGTTATGTAATCTGAGAAACAAAACTTAGAGATATCCGTGCATGAGTTTCTAGATTATTTTAGTGTGATTGCACTGTATGGTATGGATGAGAGATATTTGTTGCTCATATCCTGGAGCACATACTTACCTACCATGTATGCATTGTAGATGGTAACTACCATGTTCTTAACAAATGAATTAACCTAAGATAAGAAGAGAGGAGTTACCTCTCTTGCCTTTTCAGAATCGGAATTTTCAAATACACTTAGTGCGCTGATGTGTACCAGCAGCCATAACTTCACCATGTAGGGTTTAATGGATAGGGGTAAAGTTGTGCAGTCTTAGACTTTCAGTTTCACTTTTAATTTTTTTTTATCACAGTCTTGGACAGCAGCTGATACCTTGCATTTTTGTTCAGAAGGAAGAGTGCAGAACAGTACTTTTCTCAGAGTGCCAAACTTGAACCGGGGCATGATTTTTCTTTTGTTCCAACACAGTAAAATTCAGCCTTATTTTGCCTATTGTTATCCTGTGACTATATTAAAAAAAGAATATTTTCCAAATTTTTGAATTTATGATAATTTTGTCTTTAAACACACCTGTCAAATCTAAAAATCGATTTGCCATTTGTCTGATTGAAATGGCTGCCATTAATAAGCAGCTGCCTCAGGCAACCTTCAGTGTGACACTTGGCCAGTTATTACCTCTGTGGTTTCACATCTGACCCACTGTTTCCTTCCTTGTTTGTTTGTGAATCACCAGGGACCTACGAGTTGGCCAAGCAGCAGCTCTCACAGCCGTAGCTTGTGACACCTCCCTCGCTCCGGCCTGGGTCCTGTAGGAAGAAGCTAAACCATACCATCTCGAATTAAAATTTCTGACAGCATAGCTCATGTCATCCAAAGAAGCCATTTGTGGGGACTTGTCAGTGCTGGAAACCAATGGTCTTACAGCATGTACCCTCTCAGAAAGAGAAGGAGGGGATTGAACGCTACATGCACCAGAGTTCCGTGTCCTTAGCCCTTACTAGCTCCACCAGAGGCAGGGCTACATGGCTCATGGCTGCAGCTCAAAAGCAGTGCTCTGTGGTGGCTTTGAGGAGAAACCAGCAGCGCGCATCACACCGGTGTTATCAGCAAAAAACCCAAGTGCTTTCCTTTTGTGTCACAGTATTTCAAAATACTGTCTGGCCAGTGGTGCAAACTGTGAATGAGTATTACGTACCATAAAATCCTGCTGGTTTCCTGGATTAGACCCAATTAGTGTTTGTTTAGATAATTCAGGGCTTGAATGACTTCCTCTCCGGAAGCCCTGAGACTGAAGCTCTAAGGCGGCACACCTCGGCTGAGCTGCCTGTGCCTTTGCTCTGAGAGGCACTCACAACTTTACAAATACGGGTGAATTGCAGATCACGTCTTACAAGAGGAAGTGTTATTCACAGCACTTCTCAATTATTCACTAATTGGAATTACAGCCTTGATTTCATGCAATGGCTATTATGATGATACCCGAGTTTGAGGCCTGGAATTTGAACTTCACACAGCTCCATGAAGTCTTTAGGGGTTGTGAAGTTGAGGAAGAAATGTACCATTTTAGGATATGTTTTAATTTGCAGTTTATTTTTAGTATGTTCAGTGTTTCCAAATAAAATGGTCTATAACAGGCCAGTAGCGTTTATCTGATGCACCTTCCTTTATGGGTAGGTATCTGCTGCTGCTGGCAAGGAAGAGCTGGGTGGACTCGGTTAGGTCCTTGAAAAGGGTTCTTCATGTTAAACCACTCTGAAGCAGAGCAATCTTGTCTATAAAGAATAATTTCAGTCTTAAGGAAGTAACTTTAGAAACAAATGAGCCTTGGACATCTGTTTTACCTTTTTTTTTCTTTCCAGTACAATTTCCATAGCAGAAAAGCACACACATGGCTGTGCATATGTTGTTTAGTCTCTTAAATTGCAATTATGATCAAAAAATGAGGAAGGAAGTCTATGACTAGGAAAGCAAGGCGGAGGGGGAGTTAGGCATATGGGTAGACGGATATTGTTGACTTCTTCAGGGAATAGATGTCATCTGTCATTCCCCCTAGCCTGGAAGAGGTTCTATCAAATGGATACACTTCATCCATGATGATGAGATCACCTTTTCTGCTCCTCAGGAAGCTGAAAATGATAGAAGAAGGTTTGCTTCCCTCAAGAGCCTGGCAAATAAGTTACAGCAAACAACAAAAACAAGGGGGTGGTGAAGAGATACTGAAGGGAATCTAGACATGCTCTTGTCATACCTGCATGACACAAATGGCTGTTTGCATTGCTGGGATATGTGGGTTTGTCCTTTCTTTAAAAATTGGTTATGTTTGTTCTCATGCCTTCTTTGGTGGTTTCATGTGACTATTTTCCCTCAGGTAAGATGCAGGAATGTGCAGAACAATAAAAAAAGGTTACTTGGCTGAGCTTCAGGTTGAACACCTTCCACTTGACTACTCAGCTATTCAAGTAAAGTTAGTTTAGTTTTTTCCCAATATATAGTGTTGTAAGTCCAGTCTCAAAAGATTTGATATGATTTGAAATATTATTGTTAGTGGGGGAAAAACTTATTTTTTATTATTATTTTGCAGGTGGCTTCGGGGGAATGCAATGAAGATACTGAGGTTTACAACATTACCCTTAGTACTGGGGATGAGCTCACTTTAATGGGGCAAGCAGAAATCCTTTATGCAAAATCTTCTAAGGAGAAGTCACGATTCAACACCATCTTCAAAAAAATCGGGAAACTTAATTCAATTAGTAAGCTAGGCAGAGGCAAAATGCCCTGCCTCATCTGCATGAACCACAGGACCAATGAAAGCATCAGTCTTCCCTTCCAGTGTAAGGGAAAGTTTAGCACCCGCAGCCCACTGGAGGTGCAGATGCAAGAAGGTGAGCACACGATTCGCAATATAGTAGAAAAAACCAGGCTGCCCGTTAATGTGACTGTGCCAAGTCCTACACCAAGAAACCCTTATGACCTGCATTTTATCCGCGAAGGGCACAGGTACAAGTTTGTCAACATTCAAACCAAGACTGTGGTGGTTTGTTGCGTGCTTCGTGGCAACAAAATTATTCCCATGCATTTTCCCTTGCACTTGGCGCTTCCGAAATTTACTCTACCTGACAGTCTGGTGAAGGGGGAGCTGTGGCACGAGTCCCTCACCCAGCACTGGTTTAATATATGCCAGGAACAGTTTGACATAGATGAGTATTCCCGTGCCGTACGAGATGTGAAAACTGACTGGAATGAAGACTGCAAGAGCCCAAAGAAGAGCCGATGCACGGGGCACAGCCACGTGCCGAACTCCCTCAGCTATGCGCGGGACGAGCTCACGCAGTCCTTCCACCGGCTTTCAGTGTGTGTCTATGGAAACAACTTGCATGGAAATAGTGAAGTGAACCTCCACGGCTGCAGGGACTTGTGTAACGAGTGGGCCCTGTTTTCTCATGATGCTCTTCAGTACCAGGAGTCCGGTGACAGTAGCAGCGATTACCTTTTTCCTGAAGTTAGTGAAGAATCGATGTTTCTGCCTACAAAACCAGAACTTCCTTACGAAGAGCTGTGGTTGGACCAAGGGTCTGGAAAGGCTGGTGACCAGCCTCTCACTCGCTCGCTAAGTGAGAAGAACAAATGTGACAACTACAGAGGGTCTTTCCGATCAAAGTGTGGTACCACCTCTCTTCCTGTGCCTGTGACTGTCGGAGCAACCACAAAGTCTTCAGATGTCTCCCTACCTCCACCTCCAGTGCCTCCCAAATCAGAAGCAGTAAGTCAGGGTTATTCACGTTGCTTTGTTTCTTTTTTTACCTGGTGAAGAGTTTGCTTGGGGACTTCTTTAGAGAAGACTTTGGAGGGGATGAGGGGTAGCACATGGAGGGCAAGAAAACGATGAGACTCAGATGTGCAACTGCAGCTAGTTTCCTACTGAGTGTAAGTCATGTTCTAAAAATCACCAGAGTATATTTAATACCAACTGATCCTAGTAGCCTAATCCTGATACTTTCAGGTGATATTTATTGGGTTATTTTGCTCGCATGAACAAGGGCTAAGAATTGCTGGCTCACTTCCTCCCCTTGCTTCCCACATCATCTCTCCATGTGGCGTTCATTTTTTCTCATATTTTCTTTGGCTGAAGTATGTGAGACATGAGCCCACTTGGAACTGCCTCGGATCCCTTTAATGGGTGTGTCTTCAATTAACAGACCCTGATAATGAGGACAGCTAGAATTTTTATGGATTTGAAGTGTTTGTTAATGGAGATCATCTTCTCTATTACGAGTCTCTGGCAGATTTTGTAGAATATTGAGTGTCATCGACCTCAAGGAAACTTTATCAAAACTAGAATTGAGCTAATCGCTCTCTACTGTTTATTGAAAGAAAACATGTTTAAATAGGAAATGTGCAAAGTTGATAAATGAGCCTTCTAGAGATCTTGATTTTCAACACACCAAGTTTCCTATCCTAGGGTTTCTAATGAAAACTCATGGGAGAAATCACTTTCACAAACGTGAAATGTCATGGAGACTTCAGAGGCAAAACCGCAAATTATCAATGGGAGGTTATGTGGACTGTGTGGAGAATGTGACCACTATGTGGTCTCTTGACATAGTCCTAAATGTTATTTTTTTAAAAACATGAAGGAAAAAAGAAAACTTCCTCCAGGAAATAGTGTTTAGGAATCTTTAGCAAAATGTAAGTGATAAATACTCAGGTTATGTTACTCTTGACAGATACTATAATTTAACAAATGAGTTTTGCAGGATTTTTGCTGGAATTTAAATAAAGAAAATATTGTTCCATTTGCAAGTCCAGTGGTAATTCTAAGAGCATGACTGCACAGTAATTGAGACTGATCTAAGATCAAACTGGACCAAGCCATGGTGATCCCATCCCTCTCCCACTCCCATCTTACAGTCCAGCAGTGTTGGCCACAGCCTTTCCATCATGAGGCAGGTCACAGTCTGGTTGGAAGCTAAGTTGTATGTCTGCGCTAGGTTAGCCTGCGGTGGGTTGCTATGGGGATCCCCCTGGTCAGACCGTGTGGCTGCTGGGGGCATGTGGCAAGGAGAGGGGAGGAGGACGCCAGTGCAGCCATGAAATGCACAACTTCAGCCCTTTGACCGTGCTGCCAAAACTTCCCCAAAAAGCAGCCGCAGCGGCTTCAGCAAAGACACGGCAGTCAAGACATTACTTCTTAGCAGAGTGTTTACGTGTAATGTCTAAGTGCAGGAACCCAAGAGCACTTCCTTGCCTCCAAGGTCAGGTACACACTGACACTTTGTCCAGACTCTTTTGGACAAGTGCCCAGCAGCAGCGTATCGGGAAGAGGTTCCCTGGCAGCCTGCACCGATGTAAACCGACATGGGGCTGGTCTCACCCTTCTCCTCCTCCTCCTTCCCCTTTCCCAGCCGCATGGTCCTGGCTCCTCTTTTGTGCTGGCTCTGGCACTCCTGCGCCTGGGCAAGCAGCCAGGTCTGGATCTGGCAAATGATTAGTTTCCTGCTGATTTCTGCAAGCTGAACTGCTTCAGCATGGGGTCAAAGGAGCGCCGGAGCCAGCGCTGAGGAGAGGGAGGTGGGGGCGGATGGCTGCCCCCCCAGCACAGCAGGGTGAGGGCAGCCCTCCTGCCCCTGGGTCGTGCCTGAGGCGTGGGTGTTTCATGTCATGCCTGAGGCGTGGGTGATGGGATGCTAGGAGAGCTGTGGAGCACCTGCACAGTACTGGTGTGGACCTTCGCACCTGGGGAGACCTCCCGGCGTAGTAACTCCCTCCTGGGGGCAGCAGGGTGGCATGTGGGGTGGATATGTATGTTGCCTTTTAAGGACACTTTGAAAAGTATGCAATTTTGTGGTGTGTGTTGTACATTACTGAGGTAATGTGTGAGTGCTGTCAGCAGCTTCAGTGTTGCTCTCTAGCTGTGCAGGACCACCGATTTCTGGTGAAGGTATTAGGCTGCATTTAGAGGTGGGCAGAGCAAGTATCCCCATAAGAAACTAAACAAAACAAAGACTGCATCTCCATAGATGATAATAGTTTAGGCTTGGTTTTGTGGCTTCCTGGAACAGCTTTGGACTGAGTATCGGTGATGTACCGAATTCATCAGTGGACTGAGGCCAAGGAGATGTTTGCATGGTTTCTGTGTAGGGTATTTATAGAACAAGCAGATCTCAGGAGCTGCCGATGAACACGCGGTTTAGTCATCACTCCCTCTAGAATGATATTCCATAGGGTTTCTGTATAAAGGTTGGCTGGCAATTGTGTTTTTGTGTGCACTAAATTTAAGATGTGTGTGCAGGGGCTGTTTGTAGGGGAGAGAAAAGGACATTCGGGTGTTTCAGAAGCTGGTTTTCTTCTCACCAGCAGGATGAAGCATTCTGATATATAATGCTTATTTTTCAAATACCTTTCAGAAAATCCAAGTAGTGTGGAGGCAGGGGGAGAATGGGGGTGGGACAGAAATGACCTCTGAATTAAGGCCTGAAAATTAGAAATCATGTCAGTCCCCAACCTCTGATTTGCATAAAATCAGAGGCTGTTTTCCTGATTGATTTAAAGCACGTCCCTGATGGAGTGTGTCGGAAGTTCAGGCTCCTGTCAGCAGCTTTGGTTACGCTTGCGGTCATGCCAGCGACGGGGTGGGTCCTGTCCAGGCAGCCTTGGAAGCAGTTGCTGTGATGGGCACCTGCCATGGCCAGGTTTGGGAGTGACACCCCAGGGCTCAGGGGGTGCTGGCGGGGCATGGGGAAACCAAGGAAAAGGGGCCTCTTAAGAGGTCTTAAAATCCACCTCACACCATCGGAGAGGGGTAACCACCTCCAGGTCACGGGAAGGAGAGCTGGAGCATGGGAGAGCTCAGACATTCGGTGGAAATGCGCTTCATCGGTATCTGGCAGCAACGTGGCACCCAGTGCTTCTGGGCCAAAGAGTGCTTCCTTGTAACAGCAGCAGCCATCGTGTCACACCACGGCTGTTCCCCTCCTCTCCAGCGTGTATTTCATTGCTGTTCGCTTGGGCCTGGTGGGGGTAGCTCTCCTCTGAAGTTTCCCCTTGCTCTTGTCAGTTTAATCCACAAAATCTCTCCTTCTTACTCCTCTGCTGGGTTTCCCGAGGGCTGTGTCTGGCAGCTGTAATCACGGTCTTGTGACAGGGACCAACTGGGACTGCAAACCGGTATTATTTATGTCCTCGTTCTGGTCTGCAATCTAGGTCAGCAAGGGAGCTTGGCACAGTTTGTTTTGCCAGCACCTCTGAATGCCGGCAGTCTTCCCAGGAAAGAACCCCCTTTAACCCCTTGACTGTCTGCCGTGCTCCAAGAGCTCCTCTGAAAAGTCTCTCTAACCCGGTGGGTATGTATTCAATAGCATGCAGTATTAACTTTGCCTAGTCTGACTTGGGAAACAAAAAAATAAAGTCCTTAGGCATCCTTGGGGCACAGCACTAAAATGGTTGAAGAGTTTTATGCCTGAATTCAATAACAAACATGAATAAAATTGCTTCTTTTTTTTTTTTTTCTTGAAAGAGCAAATAAGAACTGTTAGAGCAAGATTTATTTCAGTGTTTTATGCCACTGGGCATTTCCTGTAATTTTGACTTGTTTTGAATTAGGGGAAAAATGTGCTACAATGTCCTGGTCCCCAATTTTCCATTTCACAAAAGTACTAAACGGGTTGTTGCATTTTTAAAACACTGAAGTGGATTGCAGAAGGTTCCACATTTATTTTGTTTTTAAATAAATTGAATCACTTTAATTGCTAATTATGTGTTGCGGAACTACTAAGATAACTTCTAGTTCTGCAGTGTTGTTAAATTTAGAAACTGTAACTTTCAAACGCAAAGAGAATTTCCCTTTTCTGGTGCATCTAAGTCTGTTTCAGACAAGGGGAACATAGAATTCTCCCTCCTCCTGACCAGGGGGAGGTGGCGAGTCCTTAAAAATCCTGCCTGGCAGCCTAATTCTAGGTAGCCTTGCTCAGCTCTAGCCCTGCTAAATAAAGTTGCTCTCCCAAATAAGATTTGGGTCTTAAATCCATTTAGATTAAGGTCTTAAATCCATCATTTTTGCTATGGGGACAGACTCTGATACTTCACTCCTACCTAGACAGACCGGACTAAGTTTCAGCTAAACAGTGCTACAGTCGTGTGTTTGAAGCTGCAAAGTTGGCTGGCTGCAGAAAGACCTGTTGGCTGGGTGTGTTATTTGAACAGGCTCTTCTGCCCGCACCTTTCAACCTGTGTGTTTTGTAGTTAACTTTATCCTGGACTGCTTGGGCAGCTACAGAAGGAATGAAGCTGCAGATTTAAATCCCAGCATCTGGTAAATACAAGATATGTGTACTATTCCTGGAGGAGGAAGGCTGGGAATTATCCTAGAGCTGGATGGCTGAGTATCACTGGTGAAGTAAGTCAGGAAACGTTACAGTTTGTTGAGATCTTTTCACTACATAAACTTGGTTTATTACATCTAAATAAACAACACTAATGAAGCTTAAGCTTAATGAATTGCTCCTTATGAAATGTAAAATATCTGGACCAGTCTGTCTGATTTTATGTGTTGCAGGAAGGTTCTTTTACATTGTTTTGTTGCTGCTACTTTTAAAACGAGTGGATATCAAACTACTGAAAAGCACCCTAAAAAAGACTGTTAGTAGCTCTGCTGGTAGCAAGTTGTTCTTTTGGACTTCTTTATGACAGCCACTCTACTGTTGTAGATGTGTATACTTAGCATCATTTTTCTCTTCTCCTCTCTTTTTAATTATTTCCTTTCACAGAATAAGTCAGAACCAGATGTATTTTATCTGGTTGAGAGTGCTGTTGCCCAGATTTTCTCACTGCTTATTTACATGTTCTTCTTTTGTACAGGTAAAAGAGGAATGCAGGCTCCTGAATGCTCCCCCCGTCCCACCACGGAGTTCAAAGCCGTCCTCCACCAGTCCTTCCATCCCTCCTCGCACAGTCAAACCTGCACGAAACCAGACCCGCTCTCCTAGCCCTACTCTGTCCTACTACTCTTCGGGACTGCACAACATGTATGTGTTAGAGCTGTGAGAGCTCCATGCTAGCACTTTTTGAGAAAGTCAAATTTAGCAATGTTCTTTTTGAAGGCACTCATTTATAAAGGTGTGGTACTGTGTCAGAGTTGCTGACTTTTAGTGGAATGGGATAGCCTGTCAAGTTATATTTAAAGTTTCAAGAGGAAGCAAAGATCCAGCAGAAACTATGTTTTACTAGATGGGACATGGCAGTTTTATATTAAACACGTACACGTGCTGCTACAGGTAATCTCACTGTAAAGTGGCGCAGGCTGACTGAATGGAAAATCCCATACAGTTCTGTATAACTCTTGAAAGGCTTGAATCTTCAAGCTAGAACATCTCAAAGCTAGTTTTCCAGTGGGATTTCAGTGCTACATGCATGCAGTGCAGCGAGCTCTGATAAGTGGGGGGACAAAAGGGGTGTGGTAATCCAGAAACATGTTGTGCCAACTGTATGAGTACCTATGGGGTGGGTGTGATGGAAAACAGAGAGGCCAGGAGACACCACTGAGCGCAAATTGAGGTGTAATGGAAGGGGACCAGACAGCTTCCAGATCAAACCCACTTCAAGCACAAACCTAGCTCACAAACTGGAAAATTCACTCAGGCTAGTTGAAAGTTGACAGTGTATTCTGAATTGCATGGCTGCACACATTTTCCTAGGAATGCAGTGTTCTTCCTTTGGCTTTAAAAGGTGTTAACGCCTTGTAAAGTCTTACCTCCTTTTTGACTTGAATGTCTTTTTACCATTATTTTTGCTGTCTCTTCAATGACAAGATTCTACCTGTCTGGGTATTATAAGTTGATCTGAAGTGCCACTGAAATAATTTCAGCCTAGATGCAATCAGTATAATAATTTATGCTGGAATTGCCTTTCTAAGCCATGCTGCACATTTGCAGTTTAGTGTTGTGTATCTGGCAATGATCACTCTAGATCAAGGCTGCTTGGTTGTTTTTATGAAAGCCTGTTGGGTAGTTCTGTCAAGGTTTACTCTGCGGGAGGCACAAGACCTCCCAGCATTTGAGGCCCACCAAATGCCGCTTTCTCTCTTTGTAGCTAAGAATACATCTGCCTCCCAAGAAACCAGGAAAACAGTGAGCAGTGAAGTTTCTCAGGAATGCAGGTGGTATTATTTGCCTCAATCTTTGCAATATTTGCATGAAATTAATCTCCAGCATGGGTTCAGGCCAGATATCTCCCATCTTGTAGAACTGACCTAGTGCTGCCAAGGAAGCTGCTAGAAAATTGGCACTGTGTTAAGTAACCAAATTGCTGGTGAAGTTGCTTTTCAAGTCTTGCCGTTTTTATCAATGATCTTATTTTCTGGATCATGAAGGGTGGCAGCCAATATTTTAGACACAAATAAAATCAGCATGATTTGTCCTTATCTGCGTATAAAAATGCCTGATGCCTGACTTCAGCTGTTTTTGAGGTTTCTTTTGCATCCTTTGGCACTGAGTACCAGTGAGTTAATTTTGGTGGAGGACAAATAAGGAAGTGCTTTGAAAATGTTAGTTTATCAGTTTTCAGTAATTCCATTAATTTTTTAAATGATTAAATGTTCCCATTTCTAGTATTGAATTAGAGAACAGAAACAGGATCAATCAATTTAATTCTTCTGTATTGTTAGTTGTTTACAACACCTCACTGACTGTTTTCTCTGAATTAAACAGCCCGATGGCTAGTTTTGTGAAAAATGCTTTGCACTGTGCATGTTACAGCAGTTGGCCTTTAGATAGCCAGAAATGACCATTTGACAGTGTGTCCTTGTTGAGAAGAAAAAAAAAGTTTCTGTTATTGTGAACATCCAAGTGCTTTAACTTGCAGACTTGTATTAGTGACATGAACGGGACAAAAGAACAGTTTGGAGGACATGGTGTGGAGGACAAGGGATGATTAGACAGAGAGGGAAACTGCATCTCTCGGGGCTGAGTTTCATAACTAATTTTCCAGTGATATAGACTGGAGCTGCTTTTGCACATCTATGCTTTCTGTTTGAGCGGGGTGAGTCCGGGTTGGCTCCCTCTCTGACTCACTGTGAGCGCACGGGGAACTGTTCTTTATGTCAATCTGTTCAAAACTATGCTGGTTTTTTGAAAGCCACTGCATTCCTCAAGCAGTTTTCACTGAGCTGTCACAGAATGACTACCGACTTTCTTTCTTGAGTAGTTAGTTTTCAGAAGAGAGAGATGAGTAATTAAAACAATTTTAATTGTTTTTCCAGTGGTCTAGCTTAGTTGGCCAGAATTCCAGAGATCAACCCAATCTATCAGACTTCTTAAAAGAAAGTGGTGTAAAAGCAGCAAACATTTACTTTTGATAACAGATTACATGCTTCTGTTGTCACCTCTGTCCCAGGAACACCTGGACATAAACTACCAGTTTCCTCAGACAGTCTGAGCTTAGTTTATCCCCTGGAAGTAGGTCAGAGTAACTTTCTTTAGGTGCCTTTGAAAAGCAAGTATTTCTCATAGCTTCTTAAGGATATGGACACACAAGTTAGTATGGGATAAGCTTAAAGCCTCATACTTCAACACATACAGGTAGGTCTGCTCTACCCTTTCAGGTAAAACTCTTCCTTTGACAGTAAGCATTCCCTTATTCTGTGTTGTAGTACTGTGCACTGGTGCAGTTTTTGCACCAGTGACCAGTGGGAAAGGATCCTGTGCCATAACAAATGAAATTGGTGTCTCCAAAGGGGCTTTTGATCATCTCTCAGGTCAGTCAAGCTTGGGTCTAGTGCTGTGGTGACCAGCCCCTGTTATGAGCTTTTGCATACCATGACACATCCGTGGCATATAAATACAAAATACAGGATTAGAACATCATCTAGTATATGTGAGGCTGTTCCTTTTCCGTGGTGGTGTCCCTCAGGAATTCAGCAGTGGAAAAACCAAGTATTCGGGAGATGATACAGAACTGAATTGAGATACCTACTTTTTTACGAGCTCCAAATACCAAGGCGTGAGGCTTTTGGGTATATCAGCATCTTGTCAGGGTGTAGAAGGAGTAAAAGAACTGTCAATTCATTATTCAAATGTGTTGTTAATTCAAATCTGAAAAGTTCTGCCAGAGGAAAGAAGATTCTTTCCTTGTGACAGCCACCCTCTGACTCTGTCAGATGATTTATGAATTTATTGAGATGCTACATTTTTTTGTACTAATGACATCCTTTCTGCTTTGTTCCTTAAGCAATGTCATAGAGAGTGACAACACCAACCCAACTGAGAGCACACCTGTCTCCTGCTACCCTTGTAACATGATGAAAACCGAATCCAAAGAGCCTGAGAGCACGATGCCTTTGGGAAGCCCCTCAGTTGAAGCTCTGCCTTCAAGGTTGTCTTGGCCAAACCATTTTTCAGGAACTACTGAAGGCCTGAATAGGAGTGATTTCCTGCTGGATCCAAGCAGGAGCTACAGTTACCCCAGACAGAAGACTCCAGGTACGCCAAAGAGAAACTGTCCAGCACCTTTGACTTTTGACTTTGATGGGTGTGAGCTCCCAGTGGGGTGCTCCCCACTGACCCCAGCAGAGTTCACGAACACCATCTCTAGCTGTCCAAAGTCGGCAAGTTACTCTCTAGACTGCACTGATGAGAAAACTCTGGGAGACAGTGACACAAAGCAGAGCCATTCATGTCCTGCCTTACCTCCTCGGGCACCAAAGTCAAATGAAGAGAAAACAGTTAGTGACACATGTCCCTTGCCGCTGAAAATAGATGGTGCCGAGGAGGAGTCAAAAACTGGTTCTCCAGACCTCTTGGAAGATCAATATCTCGTTAAAAAGGGCATGCAGGATACATTCTCTGTGTCTTATCCCTTCTCATCTCCTCTCCATCTCCAGTTAGCACCAAGATCTTGTGGGGATGGCTCTCCCTGGCAGCCACCCACGGACCTTTCTGGACTCTCAATAGAGGAAGTGTCTAAATCACTGAGGTTCATTGGTCTGTCAGAAGATGTTGTATCGTTTTTTGTTACAGAGAAGATTGATGGCAATTTACTGGTTCAGCTTACGGAAGAAATTCTGTCAGAAGACTTTAAGCTAAGCAAATTGCAGGTTAAGAAAATACTACAGTTCATTAATGGCTGGCGGCCCAAGATGTGATGCCTACTAGTTGTTAGTGAAACTGTACAAGACGTGCTCGATGCACTTCAGCTAATACATCACTTCCTGTTTTTTGCACTAAAAGCCCTTCCTGTAAATAGTAGTAGAAAAATTCTTACTATGCAGATAAACATTTTGGAGTGGTGAATGGATATTTTTTTTTTATGTCAATAATAATGGTAGAGAATCTGCAGAGGTGTGCCTTGTGCATCCCTGAACGTTCAACAGCTGCTAAAAACTGGACACTAAGGGAACTTTTACTCCATAGTCTGTTAAGACTTAGTTGTATTTATTACTGAACAATTTGATGCTGAAAGACACACACCAATCCAGTTTACAGTTTTGTGTTAACTGCAAAAAAAAAATAACGTGTTTCTTACAGGATTATTTCTGCTTAAATAATATTTGGCACCGTGCTGTGACTTTCTTCCGTTTCTGTTAACCAAAAGCATGTTCAGATATACAAATACATTGTTTTGACACTAAATCTGAAAGTGTTAAGAATTGCTGTGAAGTGCCACTAATACACTGTTCTTGCAGCATATTTTTATTAACGGTATCTTCCTGACTACCTGTAATGTGGATACATTTTCCATATTACTTTGAGGAAAAAGAGATAAATGTTTTTAAAACAAGAGTCTGGCTTAGCTCATTGCCCAGAGGGGAGGGAGAAGGGGGATTTTCCTACTGAGCCACTCTGCCCTGGCCAATTGAAAGTTTATGACCTGTAGATTTCAAAAGTTGCTTTTGTAGTCGGATGGCTGGAGTAAGTAGCATGACTTCTGATCGTGCAGCTTTCTCATGGGAAAGGCAGTTCAGCGTGTGGACTAAAGGCACTTCAGTGCGTGGACTCGTCTCTCAGCAGATCCTGCCTGCTAGCACAGCCCTTGCAATAGCCTTGCTCTGGCGAAAGGCAACCCCTTAAGTTTTCTCTGCTGCTGATTGCTTCATCTGAAAATGTGCTCAATGTGCTGTCCTATTCCTGCAGGCGGATCTGTGTGGGAAAGGTGATAGTACTCCTGTAGGATGCCTTTGAAATAAAGCATTAGTGAGGTGGGAACAAAAACAGCACATGGCACACTGGTAAGAAGGGGCCAAGTGAGGGTTTGGGCCATGCCTTGGGAAATGCTTGTGATGTTTAAGTTCACCTGTCTTGTTTGCAGTGGCCTAGGAGGACGTGGATGTCAAAGCAAGAGGGGCTGTAGCGTTGTAAGATATGCTAGTTCAGTTGCCCAGCTGCAAAAACTCACTGCAATAGATGTCACACTGAAGTAGCAGCCAGAAGGGAGCCCAGAGATGGAAAGGCAACATTAGTCTGCCCCTGGAAACCTTTCAAATTTAACTGCTCAGAAGACCAGAAATAGGATTAACTTTTGATAGTCAGTTGCTGATGTCTTGTAGTTGGCAGAGCTCTCTGAAACGTGCCTGAATAACCCCAGGATCTCCTGCCTTTGTAGTACCGAATGCAAGGATTTGTGGAGGTCCCTCAGGAAACGGTCTGTGGTGTCCATCCTTAGCAAGTGTGCATGCCTGGATCCTCAGGATACTGAAGCAGCTTCACCCTCACCTGCTGCTGAGCAGAGCCTTGGCCAGGGTGACACCATCCACCTGCCTTTCTGACCTTTTTGAAGTACAAAAAATTACCTCTTTCTCCATTGTAGGGCACATAGTGGGAGCATCAAAAGAAAACACAGAGCAGGAACAAAGATGGGAGGCTGATTTTTGCCTGTTTTCTCAACCATATTGACTCATTAAAAATTATTTATTTGCAAATGGAGTTTTGTGTTGCCTGGACAAATTTTATGTCACGTCTGCATGATGCATCATCAGCCAAGATGCATCATTTGTCTTGCAATAATGCAAACCACCAGTTCCCAACCAGAGAGCAAAGCCCAATTGATGTGAGTACTAGAAAGCAGTGAGCCAAAAAAGATCCCAGTAGAAAAACCCCAAGAGTTCACAATCCTCCCCTTTTTCTTAATGTATTGACTTTTAGCAACAGATCAATAGCTTTCTACGGAAGCTTTTTAATTAGCATCCTAAAATATTTTAGCTGCAAGTAAGACTAAATCAAATCTAAGTACTGTTCAGATGTGTATGTGTGTTGGTAGGCATGTGCAAGTTGAAGTCAATTACATTTTAACCCTTGCTATGTCAAATGAGTGTTTAAATTTGTAAGGACAAATTTTAAATGTCAGGTACTTCTCTTTGTTTTGCTTGGCTAGTTAATTCCAAGTAAAAAAAGTAAAATATCTCTCTCTTTCTCTCTCTCCCTCAAAAAAAAAAAAAGGAGATTGCAATCTTGGTAATATTAACATTAAGTGCTGCTAATGCCACCAGGATACTAACATCCCCAAGAAAACAGAGTTCTTTGACTATGGATGGGCACTTGCTTGGAATTTTTTTTTCTTGCAAGCAGCCTGGTGGAATTTTCATTCATGAGTGTGCTGCATTAACATCACGTACGCATAGGCCAGTATTCAACTGGCCTGTTGGAAGACCCAGAAATGTGCAATGATTTCAGAAGTAAATCCTGTGTGCAAAAGTACAGCTAAAACCTCTAACTGTAGACTTGCTACTGATGTCCTTTCAGTTCTTTTGTTCTGGCTTGGCATTTTTTATGCATAATATGTCAGCATTTGACCTTTTCTTTTGCCCTTAACCGCACATCACCTTGATTTTCCAAGCTTTTTTTAGTGCTTCAGGTGTTCCTGACCTTTGTGTTGTGTGAATTAATATGGCTGTGGTGTCGAGGTACCTGCTGTGATGCCCAGGCTGGACTGAAGCATCTGCTTTGATGGAATCAGGAGAGCAGAGAAAAGTGGGCAGCTGAAGTGTGGAGGCTCGGCCTCTCCACCACAGTGCAGGTAGCCAGGCTATGGCAGCACTGATGCCCATGGGATCTAATTTATTTGCTTTCCTCTTGAGCTTTGCTGCCATGTTGTTAGGGGATGAGGACCATCCTTGGCACTGTAGAAGGCAGTCTCAACAGGGCAGACGGATGTGAATGTGTCTGTCTCGGGAAGTCCCAGGCAATAAAGGGATGATAGAACCTTTGAAATGGGGCAGGAGCAGAGAAGTCCTTTAGGAGTTAGCAGAGAACCACACAGTCTCTTTAGAAAGATGGGGTGTAAAACCAGGAGACTGAAGTTTGTAAAAGGCTACAAAATGCTGCACTGCTCATGGTACTTTGAGGTGGAGGGTTATTTTAATGTTCCCACTGTGATTTTAGGAAGAGTCTGAAAGCTCTGGGGAATATCCCTGTGGTATGAACTCTTTACCAGCAGGTGTGAGCAGGAGGGGACAGCACTCAGCGTTTGATAGGACTTACAAACCAAGCAGTGCCAGAGCACGGGCAGTCTCTCATGGGAGCGCCTTGCTGCTGAACTGTTGATGTGGGTTCTTGCCTGGTTCGGTGCAACCCAACTAGCCTGTGCAGTGAGTGATCCCAGACAGCTCCCAAGCACAGCTCAGAAGTTCGCAATAGGGGAAACCACCTGGTTTGGGAGAGTAATGGAGTTCAACATTGTTGATGAGAGCTGTGTTGGCTGTCTTTGGGTCCCGAGACCAGGCTCAGGCCCATTTTGTCTACTGAAAGAGATATAGCCATTGAGTTCAGACAACACACGTCGTGCCAGAGTGGGCCTAAAATCTCTTACTTTTTGGAGGCAGTCTACTAATAATAGGCCAGTCCTAACCTTGGACTCCTTTCTTCAGATTAAATACTTGTAAGGCCCCTGGTGCTTATTTAGTTACCGGTGTCTGAAGTTGTGTGTTATCCTCTGGGTTTTTGTCTGTCTAGGGGTTTTGGTAGCAAAAAAACTGACATGTCATTCTGTATGGAGCTGTCTCTTTGTCCTGCACCAGGGAACACATCCTTTCTATGCAACAGTCGCGTGGCAGTGCAAGGACTGAGCCTGCCTTCAGCAGCGAAAGCTGGATTCTGGCATAGGGGCTTTTCTGGAGGTGGACACAGAATTGGCCGGGGGAGAGATGGGGAGGAGACAAGGGGAAATGCTGGTTTCCTTTAAATGCTTGTTATGCCCAGCGTTAAGGTTTTTTGTGTTGCTGCCTGGCTGGCTAACCAAAGCTGCATTGAAATCAACTCAAAGTGAATATTTTCATTCTTATTCTTGCCATATTGTAAAAATTGCCTACGGCTTGAAACTTAGAGACAAAAAACATTTAGTCCATCCAAAATTAGAAGGAAAATGTATTTTGAAGTGTTCTTTGCAGTTAGAAGCAAGGGTTTGAAGTAACTGTGTATTACACACCGTTTTTTCCAATACAACAGTTTCACTTGCCACTTTGACTTTATTCCACAACAAAAGCTCCAATAGAAACAGCATAAATAACGATGCTATCACAAAACCCACCGTGTTTCAAATCTCTTTGTAAATACTTGCAATGTTTTCTCCTGTGTTTTCTTCTCAAACCAACTCCTTGATTGTCCCCCTGCTAAATAAAGTGCACTGGCAGCAGCTACTTGTGTGCTGCCCAGCGGGATGCCTGCCTGCAGCGCAGGTCAGCAAAACCCTGCCTGTGGGCCAGGCAGGGGGTACACCGTGCTACCTAAAAGCCAAACACCAACCGAATGGAAAAGGACTAGGCTTAGCCCAGCTCTCCTGGCTGCTCTTTGTGATGTTTGAAATTGCAGCATTCCCGTGCATGAGCTGGAAGGTACGAACAAAATCTGAATTGGAATGAGGAATCGTCCTTTTTCATTTGCGGTATTAGGGACGGCAGGGCAGTAGGGGAACGCAGGCCCCTTGTTGAGACTTAGCAATAAATGACTCTTCATTTGTTCTGTGTTAAACTCCTGATAGTCCAGGAGTTGTTTAGGCTGTACTGTTTCTGTGCATAATAACCAAATTTTCAGTGTGACATTCTGCAGAGTGATTCTCTTGACTTGGACAATCTTCTGAATTGTATTAAAAATATCTGTTAGTTCTTAGCTGTTTAGATTCACTTTGGGTAGGTCAAAAAAAAATAACACTTGGGAAAAAAAAAGAGAAAGCCCCAAAACTTTGGCTTAGTACATTTCCGTTATAAAACGAAGCATGTTTTTTGTGGAATTTTGTGCTGTTTTGGGCTTTTGTTTAAAAGGCTGAAGGCAGATTGTTATTTAAACCAGGTGCAAATAAATCTCTCTGTAATGTATATGAACAAATTTAAACTGTGTATTGTAAGTATATAAACTGTATATTAAAGACACTATTTTCATGATACTTCAAACGTGTACAGAATTTGTTGTACTAAGTCGGTTGGATTATTATATAAAATGGTTGGTTTTCATTTAGTAATTTCACTGACTTATCCTCTTGCTCATCTCTGTGAATTCACTGTCTGAGAAGTGCTTATTTCTGAATTACACTAAGTAAGATTGGGATAATTGAGAGGAGCAATCAGGATTTTACATTTAACCTCTCAAGACACATTACTTTTCCCTGTCTTGTAATTTTGCTTGATCCCCTTCAGCAAGAGTATCGAGCTGTGTGTTCCCAAAAGAATTTGTTGCCAGACAGCTTTCCTGTCTCCAGCAGACATTCACCTAAGACATTATTTTCCCGAGCCCTCAGCCTATTATCTTTGTTTTAGAGAAATGTATTCAATTATAATTTGGATATGCTTTTAAACACAAGACCACATGCAAGTATTTCTGCTTTGCAAAAAGTCTCTGAAGGGTTTATTGGGTGGGGAGAAAATCAGAGATGAAACAATGTTGTGCTCTAGGTTGCCTGTTCGCATTTGGGGAGAAAATCAGAGGTGAAACAATGTTGTGCTCTAGGTTGCCTGGTCACATTTCCTCCGATATTGGCAATAGAGGGAAATGTCAGCTCTACAACCATCTACATGTCATGCAGATTAGGTTGCTCTTGTGCCAGATTCCCTTTGGGCCAAAGCTTCTTTTGCTGATGCTAGGCCTAGAGAAAGTTTACTCCAGAACAGCAGTAGTTGTGGAGGGTTTTATGGAGGGACTCGTTGATTTATGTTTATGAGAAATAAAGCAGGGCAGGATCTGCCATGGTGGCTGCCATTGGACTTGAGACAGATGGGATTTCCTTGCCTCTAACCCTCACATCTGGGAGAGGGGAGACACACCGTGTCTGGAGGCAGGGTGTGCATCGGGTGGAGGGGAGTAGGGTAGAAAGAGAAGCAGAATTGCTTTCACAAGTTAAGAAAAATCTCATTCACCATGAGCAGGGCTGTCTAGGGCACATCTTTACTCTGCTTGCCAAAGAGGGGAGAGGAAAACATGTAAGTCACTTGGCTTCAGGCTGGGTGAAAGGGTCTCTGGGAAAACATTCAGTGCATGAAGGGGAAGGAAAGGACTATAGCCAAAGTCAAAATGTAGCTGTCTACCTATGAGGAGAGTGCTATTCTAAGGCAGGTGTTTTCTGTTTACATGTATTATAGTAGTCGTCAAGCCTGACATAAATCTCCTGTCTGACTCTAGTCACCATGGCTACCTGTAAGTATGAATAAGGAATACAGGCAGGGGAGGGATCTGAAAAAGCAGCCCTCTCCCCTTTGGGAAGTGCAAGCTTAATGCTCGTGGATGTGCTGCTCCTCTTGATACGACACATTCGCTAATTAGACCTCCCCTAGATCCTTTAGGCATGTATGTACCCTGTTCTCCCTCTCACTGGGGCTCCTGTCCTTGAGTCGAGTTGCTATGGAATTCAGGATATTAAGGGAGCCTGATGTCCTAGCTCATGACGCTGGTGACTAATCACTGAAGTCCTTAGACTGTGCTAGCTCAGGTCATCGCTACCTTGGGGCACTCTACACCACGCTCTGTTGCCCAGGTATAAACATGTTTTATGTCAGCAGATGCACACGTCATATGCAACCACTTTCTCCTGTGGTGACCAAAAGCTGCAAACCTAGGTGAAGAGCTCCTGTTCTTCTCTTGTTCTATGCTGTGAGTAGATGATGGATTAGCCATTGCAGAATGAACAGAAAATCTGGACTGCTTGGGCAGTTGCTCCTGCTAATTTTGCCCAGGCCCTGGGAGCTGCTGGACCATCACTTAGCAGCCTTGCTCCCATGGCAGCATGGCCTTTCGAGGTTCACTTGGCGACCCTTGCTAACCACTGCCTCTGCTCCTGTGGGTGACTGTTGGAATGGCAGCTCTGGTCGTTGTGCAAAAGCTCAAGATTAACTGTATTCTCTATATAGATGTATTTTTATTCCTCTCTTGCCCATGGTTGTCATGCTCAGTGAAGATCAATTTTTGTTAAAAGTTGACAGTATTTATGTTTTTATTCAGTTGCCTGGATCCAGTGTTTCTCCTTTCCCAGGATAAAATATTGCTGTTCTTTTTCACTCGGCATAATGAAGAGCTGAAGTTGAAGAATGGCTTTGAGAAGGGGTTGTCTTCTCCCTGTTCTCGCCATTGAATTCCAAAGGTGGAAAACTCAAAATGGGTAACAAGGCTGCCACAATGTGAGCATAGAAATACAACCCAAATCTTTATTTATTGCTCAACGAGACCTCAAAATACCCTTGACTCCTCAGTGGGACGTAAGGAATCTGGTGCCAAACATGCTTGGCTGAAATGAAAACCATTCCTCACAGGGAGTCTGGGATAGGAGGAAGAAGAATAAAACGAAGAAAAGAGAGGAAGGAGAAAATATATTTAAGGTACCAAGTCTAAGGAGCTGGCAATGAAGCCGAGAGATACGTCCTCTTGCTTTGTGTGGCAGTGGCTGCTGTAGTACTTGTACGTGCCACACAGTGTCACACTGGCACACAGCTGCTGAAAGATGAAGCCAACTGTAGGGGTTGCAGAGAATGATAGATGGGGTCAGGGATCTCATTAGGACTCTGCCAATCCCATGAAACTTCTGTTGCGAGAAGGAACCTTTTTAATTGCACTGCTGCTATTCCATTATACAGTATCAACAATTATTCTTAATCAATATGGGGGTCAGTGGGGCAGGACTCCAGGGCTGGGTTTCCAGTGGATGAGTGCAAATGGAAAGCAGGAGGAAACTCTAATGGGACAAGACTATAGGACCTGGCAGAAGGTCTGGCAGAGCCTTGAAGAACTGCATATATTTTGGCTAATCTTATTTATTAAACTGCAGCACTGCAAGTGGGAGAAACACATGAAAGCTAGAAACTATCTTAAGTGCTCATCCTAGATGGCCTCTGCTCCTGACAAACAAAGCACTGGCCGACCTGGTAACCAGTCCCTTGCTTTCCGCCTGAAGACAATGGGTATTTTCATCCCTCAAAAATTCTGGAAAATCATAGTGGATTGGTATTTAATAGAACCATAGAATGTTTTAGGTTGGAAGGGACCTTAAAGATCACCTAGTTCCAACCCCCCTGCCAAGGACAGGGACACCTCCCACTAGACCAGGTTGCGCTAAGACCCATCCAACCTGGCCTTGAACACTTCCATGAAGGGGGCAACCACAGCTTCTCTGGGCAAGCTGTGCCAGTGTCCCAATCACCCTTATCGTAAAAAATGTCTTCTTTATATCCAATCTAAATCTCTTTCAGTTTAACGCCATTGCCCCTTCCCCTGTCATTACAGGCCTTCGTAAAAAGCCTCTCTCCATCTTTCTTATGAGCCCTCCTTATATATTGAAAGGATTCAGGAAGGTCTTCCAGAGCCTTCTCTTCTCTGGGCTGGACAACCCTAACTCTCAGCCTTTTTTCACAGGAGAGGTGTTTCAGCCCTCTGGCCATTTTTATGGCCCTGAATTACGTCCTTTTACTAACAAATCAGTGAAACTGTAATAGAGGTGGGCACAGCCCTCTGTTTACCTGTCTCACATAGGTCTGTGGTTACTTTTGCTTTACTATTGATTTCTCAAATGTTTTTTGCCTTCTGCTTCCTGCAATGAAAGAATGATAGCTAAACAGTTTTCTCTTTCTCATCTAGTAAGCTTTCCAATAACTCTTCCTTCCTGACTTAAAAAAAGCCAAACATGTAAGGACACATATTGTTTCTTCTCTTGATTCTTCCCTGCTGCAGCTGCTTTACTGAAAAAAGCAAGTGTCATTTCACAGGGTCTCCAATGTTCATTTTTTGCTTTATAGAATTCAATTTGAGCTTCTTGTGCAATGCTAAAAATGAGGACTTGGAAACTGAGCCTCCGATGGGACTGCTGCAAGCCAAGGATAGAAAACCCACTAATTATAAAAGCAACAAACAGTACAAATCTGGGTTTCCCAGCCTGACCTACAAAACCAACCCAGCATATCCTTTCATTTTGTCACCCTCCTCTGCTACCCTTCGGTCTCCAGATATGACTGGGTGCCTCTTGCCATGGGTGACAGGGCAGTTGCAGAGGGTGGGTAGCTGCCTCAGGTCCCACACAAAGCCTTACTGGTATATCCAGGCAAAACAACACATCCTTCTGCCCCACTGCTGCTGTCTGAGCCCCACTGCTGCTGTCTGAGCCCCGCTTGCTCCGAGAGCTTTAATCTGTGAGCTTCCATTGCAGATAAACTATGTTTTGGCTTCCACCACATTTGCAAACGCTGAAGGAATCAGGGTAATATCAACATATGAAAGCAGGTAACTAATGTTTATAAAATATTTTGCTGCTGTAGAGCACTGAGAAATGTTTTGAGGACCACAAACCTTTCAGTTGATAGTTTCTTTCATTCTTCTCTGGTTCTTCATGTGTAAAATCAACTCATATCCAAGTCCAATGTATGATATGATATTTCTGCTCCTACCACCCTGAAAGTGGTTTGGTTATTTTTGTGCTCTGGGGATTACCGAGGCACCTTCAGCTACTGTCTAGTTGTACAGAGTTCAGTTTCCTAAGCATATATAATATCACTTATATTTGATAGCTAGCAGCTGGAATTTTATTTTTTTAGCTTATCCAAATGGCTTGTGTTCGTATTTCCTTAAAACAGTGTTTTTACAAGAAAATTGAAATACTTACCTAAAGTAAAACTATATATATAGATGGTCCGTTAAAACTGTTACCATCTGATTTCTATTGATGGTTTTAAACAGCATAAACAGGGAAGGGCAAAGCACAAGTAAAAGGAGGTATATTTAGGCTGCAGGTTTTTGAAGCTCAGGGCTGATCATGAACCTGCCTGGAGTCATGAATTTCCATATACAAGATGCAGCTTTGAAATATTTTTTCAAAGTCTTACTTTTGAACTGTGGCAAAAACAGAGATGAGAAGGAAGTTTCTGAAGGAGAGAGGAGAGGCCTCTCTGTCACACTGCGCCTTTCATCTCCAAACACAAAGGACCAACATACAGAAAAAGAACCGGTGTAAGTTGAGCCGCAGGGGCTTAGCCCAAGGTTGCAGTCTGGTATTGCCTCCCTTGCAGCCTCGAGTGAAGATCATGGCAAGCAAATGGGAACAGGATGCACCGGGATGTTTCTTAGGAGTGTCTCCAATGATTTACATCTCAGAGCCTTTCAGAGGCAGAAGTGGTATTTTGTATTTAAAAGTTGATGTGTTCACTAAAGAGTTTTGAAGATTCATGATAAAATGCAAATTTTTACCTGTAACTTATGTTGGATTTTATTCAGAAGCACTAAGCAAAAATCAAGATTTTAGAAACAGATGCACTTAAAGACCCCAGTGCCACCACTAGCAGTATGTTGTGTTTGCAAACCATACCTGACTCTGCCTCTAGTATTTTTGTTCTTGCATGCATTTCCAAGGTGTTACAACTTTCTGTTGGTCCTCACAGAGCTTGAGATTTATGCAGTAACCAGTGGGACACCTTGAATTAGGGGATGCTTGTTTCTGACCAACTCTCCCAACTCTCAGGGGATGCATTTTACACCCACTCATTCTTAGGGATCGAAAGGAAATATGCCTGAGTACCAAGGAATAAAATAAATGTTGTCTCAGACCCCAGAACTCAGCATTTCCCTCAGCAGTTCTGTGTGAATCCAACCTTGTTGCATGGGTTTCTGCATTTATTTCTCAGACAAAACTCGCCCTGAAATGAAATAGGAATTTCAGAAGCCAGAGGGGATTCTAGCCAAGAAACTAAGATAATGTTCATCAGCAAAATTTGACCCAAGGCATTATTGAGCCTCTTAGGCCTATGTTATATATCAGAAAATTTCTTCCCAGAGAGCCATTCTCCGTAACAGCCACTGCTTACCACTCTGAGTTTTGCCATAAGCCAAGCTCATAAATGCAATTTTAATTGATGTAATGGAAGACTTGGAATTTTTTGGGGGGAAAAGCACTATAATTCCTTCAATTATGCTGAAATATTTGAGATAATTTTAAATAGATGTCTTCCAGAAGGCTTTGCTATTTCTTCATTTTTAATACTTACCATAAGCTATTTCAGATGGGAGCACTTTAAAAGTCAGAACATCAATAAAAGGTTGTTAAAAGCAGGCTATCCTCTGGTTAGCTTGTTTTTTTGCTAAAGCTCTGTTATATTACTGAATGCAGGTGTGTGTATGCACCTGTGAGTCTGTGTATATATGCATGTACGTAACAAAAAGCGCATGAATAAAAAATCATCTGCTACTTGTCTGCTGCTTACTGTACAGCTTAAGTGCTTCTGCAATACCGAAAACACAAGTTTTTCTAGCGTGTGAGAACAAGCAAGTGAAATTGCCTGACAGACAGGAAGCGAAATTTGTTCATGAACACAGACTGACAGTTTAAGTGCAGGGAAATGGGAAAAGGGTAATCCAGGCTCCCTTTTAAGTTTGCTTAATAATAAGGTTTTCTCCTCTTCTGAGAAAAATTAAAGATTACATTCACACAGGTGAAGCGCTTTTTAATTTGATTGTTTTAACTAAGTTTCTTTATGCAATTTTCCATTTGATTTAATTCTATTTAGTATGATAAATGCTGCTTAAACTGAAATTCTTTTTTTTTTTTTCATTTTCACGTATGAAAAACAGAGATGAAAGATTAGCTTCTAGTGACCTGCATCAAAATATAATTTGGCTGGAAATGAAATGAATTTGGATTTAGCTGTATCTCCTGGGTAGTTTTGCCGCAACAACAAATCTTCATAAAGTTAAGCTGCCTCTGCTCAAGGAGTGGAAGAGGTGTGTTCAGCTGAGCTGTGAGAAGCTCCTGCGGTCTCTGCCCTGCCTACGTGTGTCTGACTGGAGTCAATGACATCAGATCCTCAAAATGTAAAGGAATTTAGGATTTTAAAGTAAGATTACTGCAGCAGCTTTTCATGGTTTAATTATTTTATATTGGAGGCTGCTGAATGATGCGTTTGGTGAGCTGATTACTTTTCAGAGAGCATTAAAAGATTTAGTTGCTCCCTGTTTCAAACATTTGGAAATTTTCGCACTGGGATTGAAGGGAGCTGTGGAGCAAATCATGTTTCTCCCCGGGGCGCTGGCGGTTCGCTTCCTTGGTAGCTTGGGCTGTGTGGAAGGAATTGTGACAAAATGTAATTATTTTGGATTTAAGCTTTGTTGTAACTCGGTCTGTGTTTTGTCTCTCAGCCGTATAAAAGGCAATATGCACTTGTTGTTGGGTTTTCTTAATCGGTGAGTATTAATGACGAGAATTAGTGTGGTGTTTTCTCCCTGCTCTGCTGGTGGCACTGGTCGGACTGGGTGCCCACGGGCTGGGCTGGTCCCAGGTGCCCAGCACCCATCAGTCGGGGCAGAGTGGGCATCCCTGGGCAGACGGCTCTTCAGGTCCTGGTGTCCTTATTTACCTCAAGACCTTAGCTGCAGCTTAGAGTAACACAGGCACTGGAACAGTGATACAGGCAACTTCCATGCCATCACGTCCTCCCTTCCTCACCGTACCATGGTGTGACTGCAGCGCAGGAGGAATAAGTGATCATAAAATTCTCCTTGCATCAAGGTGCCTTTGACTAACAGTGCCTCCCCAGGTTGCTGTCAGCTGGCCTGGCGGTTGGGCATGGTAGCAAAGTCAGGGCCAGCTTGAGATGAACTTGATATCAGACAGGAGGGTTTGGGTTTTACTGAGCAGTTAAAAAAATCTTGTACTTTTCTCATTATTTTCTGCTGTACTGATTATGAAAAAACTTGGTAGCTTTTCCCTGAGGAAAGCTCAGGGATCCACTCAGAAAGATCCCGTTTTTTTAGAGCCAGAAATACAGCTCACCTGTGGTGGCTGCAGCCTTGCCCGAGGGGACATCTGCCATGCTGCTTGTGGAGCTGAGAACAGCCGTTTCCACCTATCTCCGTCTTCTCTTTTCCTCCTGTTACCTGGCCCCGGGCCCACCCCAGTGACAGCTGAATCCCCCTGAACTGTCTCCCTGCTCCTCCGTGAGCCCATGTCGTGGGCAGCTGCGGTGGGTCCACAGCTCAGCACTCAGCTGGCAGGGCCAAACCAGGCAGCCAGGAGAGCTCTGCCTGACCGCCACGGCTGAGAGAGGCGTGACAGCAGACACCGTGGCCTTATAGGAGCCTCCTGAGGCAGTCCCAGACAGCTGGATTAGTTTTTGTCTTAGTTTCAGTTCAAGTCTTCTTACCTGGAAGACACAACCATGTCCTAGGGAGCTCGTGTCGCAGATCTTGAGCAGCTTTCACATTTTTCTCTACACGATTCATATCAATTGCACTCTCCCCTCCCCAAACCTTTTATCATGGCCCTTCTGAAGCCTCATCTGTCTCACCAGTGCTTCCTTACAAAGCCTATAAACTTACAAAAGATTGACAGTTTCATAAAGTGGAAGTTAAGGTGTTGTTTCCCCACTTTCTGCTTTAAAATTTAGCTTTCTAAGATGGTGCTTTTTCTCACCCTATAGGGTTTGGAAGGCTTGTCCTATGGGTGATTAGAGGAATCCCAAGAGTCTGACGAGACTTTTGAAAACAGCGAAAACTGAGTTGTCCTCTCTCTTTCCTCCAAAGGTAGCCCTAACACCAGAGCACATTCTTTGATGTCTCCTGCTCCGCACCATGCAGATATCCCACCCATTTGTATTACGGAGCAAAGAAGAAATGAAATCCCCAGCTCCATAAAGCTATACAACGTAGTTCTAGTTCTTCTGAATTCTCATGTTGAAACTTCATTAAATCCTCTTTTAGTGTGGATTTCACTCATTAAGCCATAATAAAATGGATAAAACTAATAATTTCTTGGAATTTGATTCCACTTGCACTTTCTCTTTCCTAAGCAGCTTTTTGTGTCATGAAAACAACGGTCCAGTATGTATTTAATAGTTCATCTATTTAATCGTTAATCTCATGACATTTCTCTGCATCTTGAGGAAAATACCCGGGACAATAATGCTGGCTAATAATATCAAACTGATGAGCACAGAAATAGCACCCACATTTTCTGCTGATGATGTGGCAAAGATTGAGAAATTCTGCAAACCTCAAACTAAAGTAAGTTATAAATTGCACTAATACTGGCTAATGGATAATGAGATTCCGTTCTAATGTTGGTAATGTGCAATGTAAGTGTTTGCTGTTTCTTAAATAGGATATCTTTGACCATTTAGGCAAGTCTTTAGCACCAAACGTTCATGGCCGTGAGTATATTAAAAAAGCCATTTTGTGTATGCTACTGTGGGATAATGAGAAAGTTCTCAACAATAGGACACGCATTAAAGGAGACATCAATATCTTATTATTAGGTAAGAGCATGTAGAGTTAATAGTGCATTGATAAGTTATTTTATTATCCCCCCTCCTATCACGCCAGTGTAGTTCTGTTATACAATATTAGCAAGAAAATAAAAGCCAACCCTGTACAAAGGCTCATTTCGACTTATACAAGAATGTTTGTTAGTGTCTTAGGATCAATTTATTTTATCCTTGGGCACATTTTTACAATTATTTCTGTTTTGTCCCACACTTCCCTATTTACTTGACATCTGTTCTATGTTTCTGACTAGTGCTGGCACGATGCGCAATCGAGTCTAATCCTGTGCTGCTCATCCGGGCGAGACACCCACTGATTTCACGAATGGGCTTCAGTTTATCGCTTAACTTGATGGAACTATTCTAATTCTCTTACTCGTAGGCACGGTGGTTGTTCAGTTGTGACTTCATTTCCAAATGCTTTGTTTCCAGTACCCATAATTAAGCTACATTAGCCTGACAATGCTAACCTGCTAAGTAACAGCACGTGGCAGAGGTGTCAGCTTCCTTGCATAAATCAAGCTCTTTATTTCTCTACAGAGCTCCAATCAAGTATTTGATAAATTGCTTTAAAAATAGATTCACCTAAAACAATAATCCTTTTCAAATCTTTCTCTTGGAGTACATCCTTTCCCTCCTGAAGGGGGCAACTTGCACACAGACTTATTCGCAGTACTGAAACAACGCTTCATCCACACCACACTATTATGGCATTTTAACCATGTCAGTATAGGTGGGATATGTAATCCAACACCACTTGTCAAAAGCACTTGCCTAGCACCCGAATTACCTTGCTGTGTATACAAATACAGCATGTGTGGAGCCATGAGAATTCAAAGCAGTTTTGTAATAGTATTCAATGACATGCTGGTGGATCTGCTGGGCTTTAAGACCCAAAGAACTGTCTGATAAAGCTTTAATAAAGCCAGAAGCTGATCCCTTAATAAAATACAAAGCACAGTTGGACATAGGCATACTTCTTTGTGATTTGGAATTTTTAAATTAAAAAAAAAGTAAATATTTATTCTGGGAGGACTCTAATAAGAACTCTAATAAGAAAAGTATAGTTTGAGCATTTCTATCTGATTTATTGAAACAGCAGGATTTCTGAGGATGTCTTTAGTACCTACTTATGTTGCAGTAATGTCTGGAAGGTTATTAGGTATGTGGTTCCTTTATATGTATTTATATATATAAACACAAATTTATATTTATGTTTAATGCCAGCTTCTCTCTTCAGTTTGAGGCTGAAATAAGAAACTGCAGTTTTTCTTCTACACCAATACTGTTGGTGTAACCTTACAACTACCTAATGCAATTTAGAAGCTAATCAGGGATGTAAGATTTCCAAGTCTGCTAAGACTCAAGAGCGTTCTGGAGGAGAAATACTGGAGGAAAACCAAACTAAATTCTAAAATATGGAGGATTTCTTAACCAGAGTCCTTCAATGCTGGAAACTAATGCTTTATCTTCTTTCAGTTGCCTGAACCTGTACTTTTGGAGATGCCGGTGAAGCATGGCAGGCTCCTGTACCTGGAATAATGAAAGGAGTTGATTTGATTTGCTCACAATTTTCTCCTGTTAAATTGATATTGAATGTTACATCTAATGACACTCACATGGAAGCTGTATTTTGGAATAACATATGAAGTTAAAGGATGCAAACTTAGAAAAAAATGTACTGGTGTTGTTTCAAGGTACTTACAAGGTTTAAATGAATGTTTTAATCTTCGCTACATGAAAAGAGGAAAAACTTTGTGGCTTCTCAATACTGTGTCAAGATACTCTTAACATACTTACAACACCGTCAGAGGCATCTTCCTCCTTTTACAGGGAAGAAGCTTAGAAACACTGAATAAAAAATACTTATGAAGATCAAGTGGTAGCTTATAAAAGCTGGTGGTAACAGCCCTTCAGCCGCCCAGCAAATGGTGTTTTTTGAGGCCACAGCTCCAGGCTTCCCTGGAGTTAGCAAAATCAGGGTTACTATCCCCTGACCCATCAGCAGGGAGTCCTGACTCTCCTGCTCCCACCACCTTCATCCAGCTATTGGGGTCTGTCTGCCAACAGTGACGAAGCCAACAGCTGCCAGGTTTTGGGGGACCAAGAGGGATGAAGTGTCTTGGCGAGGATTGTGGCTGTGATGGAGCAGCGCTGCCACAGGTCCTGTGTTTGCTCCCCCTGAGCGCTGTGTCCCTGCTTGTGACCACTGGACTAAATGGCGCCATCAGAGCAGCAAAACATCAGACCAATAAACAGGTACTGGCGAGTTGCCTTTTCTCAATCTGATTTGACAGCAATTTACTCTGTGCACTTACTTAAGCCTCCTAATAGTCCTGATTTAACTGTCTTTCCAATAAATTGAGGAAACTGATTTCCCATTTCCCAGGAGTATTTGGGCAATTAATTGTAAAAATACTTTGTAAGTGCAAGAACATTTATCTCATTCAAGTTCATTCCTGCCAGAGCTTGAAAGTACCAAGATTGAAGTTTACTGGAGCAGTTAGTGCCTGACATCATCAGCAAATATTTAAAGACTATCCCTAGTACCCAGCTCAGAGGTCTGAGCCTGCATCCTGCAGTCCCTGGATCTGAAGGGGGTCACCATAATGCTCCTCCTGCCCTCATTTCTTTTGCACATCCATGAAGAGGAGTCAATGCTCTGGCTGCTGGGACCCATGACGTTTTCCCTTCCATTAAAGTTCTGTACTGCACACCTGTGTATTTGCACGGGGTAGCTGTGTTGCTAAACATAACCGAAGGATGAGAGGAAACAGCTTTAAATTGCAGCAGGGGAGATTCAGATTGAACATTAGGAAAATTTTTTTCACTGTAAGGGTGATTGAGTATTGGAATAGGTTGCCCAGGGAAGTGGTGGGGTCACCATCCCTGGAGGTGTTCAAGATGTGTCTGGATGTGGCGCTGGGTGATCTGGTTTAGTGGTGATGTAGGTAGGTGGTTGGACTGGGTGATCTTGATGGTCTCTTACAGCGTTCATGGTTTTATGATTCTATGAAGTTTGAGGTTTAATGACAAATAAGCCCTGCTGTACCTGGGAAAAGACCTTTGACAAGGGTAATCTTGCGAATGTGTGGCTGCATCTGAGGTGATCCAGACGTGCATGGCTATGTCTTACACGGTGACTTGTGAGAGGGGTGTGCAAAAAACAGTCTGACTTCACTAGTAGCTACTTTAGTCTCAAACACTTTCATCACCGCTTGTGACAAAAGCCAAAAGTGGTGGGGAAGGAGAGCCTGTTTACCGCATCCCTGTTTAATAAACTAAGGGAAGTCATGCACTCACAGATACTGTACAAGTTATTCAGCACAAATTAATCATTCACGTGTGTGCTGAATAAAATGGTAGTAAAGAAAGGTCAGGATTTCTCTACTGCTTATTAGGCTGTTCAATTTTTTCCAGTGTTCTAAAAACAGTGTGCAAAAGGCTTTGTCCCTACAGCTGAAAGATGGCAAAGTGCTCTGCTTTCCCCTTTAAGAGGTGATCTTCATATTGCAAAATATTCCCTAAACCGCTTCCACCATCAGCAGGGGGTTGCCAGGAAGTCAGTTGACAGCAGCTGTAGCTGCTGATTAAGAAACTGATGCTCAGCCTTGCATTTCCAAAGATATCAAACTTTCCATCTTCTGAGCTCTAAAACCCTCCTGTCGTGCAATGGGCCCCGTGTGCCCTGCTGCACGCTGCGCGCCCGTATGCGCATCAGCAAGCACGCACATACCGAACTCCTGCACCCCGGCCTGTGGGCTTTTTTGGTAACAAAGCCTTGAAATGGTCTTGATGCCACCTAACGAGAATGGGAAAGTGTTTTATAGCTGAAGAATATTTGTGGAATAGAAAAAAAATCTATAATTTTTAGCCCACCCAGCCCTAGTCCACCAGATCATTGAGATGCTCTGGGAAACAAGTGAGGAAAAAACAAATGCAAGTAAGCCCAACAACAAGCAATCTGAGAGTGATCTGATATGCCTGTGAAGTGGTTTGTGCAGTACGGGTATAATTCAAAGCAAGTGGAATCCAAGATGTCTTGCTCTTAGCAAAGCAAGTGACACCACCTAATCTAGGCATTCAGGCATGATTATGGTGTAAATGAAAGCATTTCTATGACTTTGCTAGTACAAAGGGCAGAGTGGCTCACTCATTTGAACCCCAGGGGGAAAAAAGTAAATAAACCTTGGGGGAAAAAAGGATGAAAAAGCCTCTACTCCTCCTTTCCCCACCCTTCATTTCAGAAACACCTTTGAGGTTGCTGGGACTGCATTCAAAATGGATGTGTCTGTGGTTATTTGTATTTCTCAGAAACTCAGATCTGTTCCAAAGCTCAAGATTCACTCTTGGAGGGAAGGCAGTTGTCAGCCGGTGGTCTGCAGGTCTTTCATGGACAGGGTTGTAGCCAGCAGGGAGTTTTGATATCAACCGAATGGCTATGCAGTCACTCTCACTGCGTGACTGCATGGGGACCTGGCCAGGAAAGTCAGTGTGGGACATAGCACTGGGACAGGGCAGCCCTGGCTTTTCCTGGAAAGGGGGATTGAGTGTAGAATGGGGACTTCCCTCCCAAGGGAGGAGGACAAATATTTATATCTGGTCTTCAGTGGCTCTGGGAAGCACAGCATTGGTCTCCACCAGTTCCCCCAGCAAATCCTCCAAGGCAAGAACCACTCTTATCTATTGCCCCAGGCAGCAGCCTATGCAGAGGCTCAACAGGAACAGCTGAACAGGCACCATGGGGCACCACTACTGGTTTTGTCCCTGGCAGAGGCCATGGAAGGGTTACGCTTCCAAGTTTTTCTTCAGTCCTGCAGCTTCTGGTGGCAAAGTATGTTTTGTGTGATGCTTGTGCCAGCACAGTCTTCACATCACCCTGGCTTCCAGATCCCCAGACCTCCCCCAAGGGAGAGAGCTGCCCAAAGAGGCTCTGCAGCACTGCAACTGGGGCAGCCAGAAGTCCCACAGTGCTTGTGAGTGAGAGATGTGTGCTTTGCTATAAACTAATGGAAATAGGTTTGAAAAGGACAGGAGTAGTGGCAGTTGGTCTGGCTGTGAGCTGAGAACCTATGAAAAGCAAAGCAAATGGGTGGGCTGCTGAGCAGAAGGAATTGTTCAGGCTTCATGTTGTAAAGGAGCATTTATCTACTCAGGAAACATGGCCTGTCTTGTGGCCCATAGTAGGTATTCACTAACTCAATTTAATTTTCTTTTTTTCCTTAGAGCTTTTATTTCCTTTAAGGAAATTAATATTTTCTTATCCCAGTGGCTTTTCTTTTTCCATTCCTCCCAATCACACATGCTAAGGCTTAAGAACCATTCTTTTGGGCAAGGCAAACCTGCAGTTGTCCTGACAGCCTGCAGAGATTGTTCCTTAACCAGTTGCGATGATAGATACTTTCATTTTCTGTTTCTCTCCTTACCTTCAGCTTAACCGGACAAATATTTTCTGGTGATGAAGGCATGACAGTAGCTGCCAGAATGAAACCTGACTCTTCTAATGAGTAACAGAGGCTCCTACTACAGTTAATAAACAAAGTTTATGAAATGACTTAATAACTACCAAACTTAATAAACTAATTGCTTACTTAGCAAACCAAACTGAAGTTGCAATGTTATTTTATGTAATTCATAACACTCTGTTCTGAATAAGCAAACATCATTTACCTGAGTGAAAGCTGCCTCCAAACCCAAGTGTTCACAACATGATGAGAAGTATGAAAAAAACTACAAAAACAATCACAGACAAAGAGGGAAACGTGCTACTGACAAGATTTGATCTGCCTTTTTGTAGCACAGACTTCATGGATCCAGATGGTGTTAAAAAAATCAAGAGCAAATTCACATACGCAGAGCTCTAGCACAAGAAGATGGCTGGTTCTGGTTACATATTAGTAACCACTAAGCAGAAATGTTACCATTAAGAAGTTAATCAAAATGTTACATCAAATGGGTTAGAGATAAGATTCAAATCTGATAAAGAGCACACAATCTTTTTTTCCCATGAGTATTGCAGAGCAATCATGTTTATGTATTTTATGATTAAGCATTGCAACCTTGGGAAACAATGAAGTTTGATTTTTGTTCTTTTAAGTTCCAGACTTTCAAGTTAAACTTCTTTAATGCTATTTTGTTTTCACAGTAGGTGAAGTCAAAGGAAGAGATCAAGCATGGACCATTTCATCTCAAATGGAAGAAGTGTAGGAATTTGTGAGCAAATGAAGATGAAAAGTGGAATAGAAACCTGTCTGCAAGCTTTATGATACCAGTTATAGCGTACAGGTTGTAAGCAATGAACTTTGACTGGGAGGGGAAGAAAAAAGCATTCCATGAAAAAATATAAAATGGTGGCAATCATTATGGTTTTTGAAGAAGTTTAATACAAAAGAGACCAATCCATATGCACTACAGAAAATTATTAATTTGGGAGTGGGAGGGGTGATCAGTCTGAGTTGCTGTGGTCTTTTTTTCCCCCCGGTTCATTCTGCTGATGCTCAGACAGGGGCAAGGACAAGGAGAGCAGCTACATAGAATCTGTTTGCTGCAAAAAATTCATAATCTTCTTGCACAAAATTAATTATTAAAACTTGACTTTAGAGCTGTGTTTCGTAATAAACTGGAATATATGAAAGAAGTGGGAAAATGAGATCACCATGGATTTAATTTCTTCATAATTTCATAACACAACCTGAGAAAAATACAGCTATTTTGCCATTACTGCATCAAATACTACAAAAGTCTCTAAGTAACAACTCTAGATTTGAGAAACACCAGTTGACTGTTCAGAAAAGGCAGTTTATTTGGTGTTTATCTTCTCCTTTTGAGACATGACTGTCTGTACTACTGGCACTGAAGGTAGCTTGAAAATGCAGTCCAGGTAGACAGGAGAATTAACATTTCTTTTATGAGAATCAAAGGTACTTTAACTGGCATGTAGCATCTGTGTCTTAGCAAAAGCCCCTGAGCTCTGTAAAAAAAATGGAGAAATACCACTTCTCTGTTCTGATCTGCACCTAAAGAAATGACAACTCATGACTCCTGCACCCTGGAACCGTGTCTGCCCGGCGTGGGTGGTATGAGACACCTGACATGCTTAGCAGCAATACGAGAGCTAGTGTCTAGGATCTGTCCCTTTTTTGCATTTAGACAATGTGGTGCCAGCCAGACTGTTAGACACTGTGATTCAGTTATCCGCTACTTGTGCGAAAGCTAGACTGAGCTGAGCTGTGTGATGCAAATAGCAGTAAAATTGGTCTGGTTTCCCTACATCAGGAATGTGAGGCTGTGTATGTTGTTTAGCATAGATATTAGGTGGCATGCCTAAAAGATTTTCTGCAATGCTGAGATTCTTATAGAAAGATCAATAAGTAGCTAGAACAACAGCCTTTTTTTGGGTTTTTTTGACTTCAAACCTGAGCCACTGACTTGATATTTGGGGTTATTTTATTTTATTTTTAAGCCCATGCTGTGACTCTGGATAGACTCAGCAGTGAGGAATGAGTCACGTACAGAGCTCTGAATACAATGTGCACATACTCTGCTGTGTCCAGCTGTACAGCTAATCCAGAGCCCAGAAAAGGAGGAGCAGATAAGGCAACATTCACTTAAACCTGGGTCTTTGCCACATTTGAATGAGGATAAGGAGCAGGGCAGCCGACCCAAGGAATCAATGTCCACAGCTCAAGCATTTGTTCTGCACACTGTAGGAACCCAGCGATAGGCTTTTTACAGTAGTCCTGATCTGTAGGGAGTGGAATGAGTCTGACCAGGGATGTGGGCAGAGCAAGTCTTTGTTGCAAATTTTAACCTGAATCACCACAGTGTGAGAAGGATGGGAAAGAGCAGTGGAACTTGGTACAGACTTACTGCTGGTGGGTTTTACTGTAATATTAGTATCTCAGTGATTTCACACAAAGATGTTTACATTAAAGATTTTTAGTCAAATATTTCTGTGAATAAATCTGCTTTAGGAAAGTAAAAGCCCAGGCTGCAATCCTTTGTATGGCTCTCTGACTGACCAATGCAGTATCGGATCTGTGATGAATACCCAAATTATTTGTATATGTGTCAAATGTACAACTCCAAAATGAAGCTGTTTCTTTAAAAATAATAGATTCAGTCCAAGTAACCCTGTAGGAAAAGTCTTTGTAAGGCAGGGAAGACAGCTCCAGAGGAAAGCTGCAGGACCTGGGCTGGTGAATCTTCATTGCTGTTTTTACATGAGGTAACAATTACAGGGGCAACTTTAATTAGTTAAAATACAAACCCAAGTAAAGCATCTACTCATAAGGAAGAAAACTCCAGTTGAAATGCTTCACTTCCCAAGACACATATGTACTTTTAATCTCTCACCTCCTTTCTTCAGAGAAAAATACCATCACTCTAAGTCAGTTGTGCTACAGCTTTTTTAAGAAAAATGTATTTGTTCAGGAGCTTGAGCTAGAAGTAAAACTTTTGTGATACAGACAATAAAGTGCAACATTGAATCTGATGCTGGACTTCCTGAGTAAATTTTCTGCATTGTATATGGGAAAAAAACCCAGTATTTTTTAGGTCAGTTAATGACATTAATCAAACCTCAGTCTCTTTTGGCTCTATGGAATCTACACAACTCTGAAAAGTGAGTTGTTCATACTCACTGACCGGGAGATTCAGTTTTGCTTTGTGTTCTTCACTGATTCCTGTTTGAAATGAATAAACAGAAGCTTAAGGTTTTTTCCCATGGACATTTACCATTTCAGGATATACCCTGTGGAAATTGTACCGTGCACAATGTAGCATATTGCTCTGTGTATTAAATTCTCTCCTGATGAAAGCACAGGTAAATGTTTATGCCATTTCATGTAATCTGGATTTCAAAAAATATAAACGAACTCTGCAGTCACAAAGCCAGTAGTTCACATTTGAAATTATAAAATGCTCACTGTTTCTAACGTTAAGTATTTTAGCCAGGGTTGAATTTATGAAGTCTCATTTGTATCTTTTTAACTCCATGTAAATCTATGTGCATATCTTAATTGAAGGCGCATTTGGAGGATTATTTGCATGAAAACTGCTGATGAAGATATGTCAAAATAGGAAAGTTATTTTAAGACAGCTATAGTAGGGTATCTTCCTATCCAGGATATTTGTTAGCTCTGACAAATCTTTGTTAATTTTGTCTGGTTGTTTTCATGAATCTTTGGGTTCCAACAAAAGCTAATAAAACCAGCTATGAATGCTTTAAATATAACTACATTTCAGAGAATATTAATGAGAGGAAGACTACATTATAATGGCGGTACAGAAGCACACACATTTGTTGCTTTATGCCGTGTGGTAGCATTCAGAGAAAGACTCATACCCTCGTCGAATTTCCATACATTTGAACTGCCCTTGCCCAGAGTTAGGGTAAATTGCATGACAAATGTTATGATCATCAACATCCATTCTAGGGAATCAAAGTAGCTGATGACCTTTAAATGTGAACAGATTCACATACCAGTCTACCAGCCATCTGGCGTGACCTGACATTTCTATTACTGACACTCCTGTCTCTTGCAGCCCCCCCTCCAAAACACTGCAAATGTGGTGATTTGTGCCCATGGTGGCTGCACAAGTGTTCTCAGGGAAGTTCACTTTGCTTCCTCTGGCCCTTCTCCTCTTTCCATGCCTACTCTATTCTCCAAATCCCACTGAATTGTAGTGCTCCTTATCAAGGGTGTTAAGAGAGATGCCAAATCCCACAGACCTCGGATCCCTCCTTTCCAGCCAACACGCTCAGCCAGAAACAGCCCCAGGTGATTTGTCCATCCCAGTCCCATGGATGCAACTGCTGCTGTTCCACCTTGCAGGTCTGGTCTGTAGCAAGGCAGTGTGTATCCAAGAGAACACTCTCACACTAATGTGGCTGTCTGCATGGACGGCCTCACACACACAGGGCAGTGTGGGTTGCACAACCCATCTATAACACCACCCAAACTCACACAAGCACAGACAACCTTGTCCTCTTCCTCCCCTCCAGCACATCAGAACAGAGGTTCACCAGTGGAAACATGTGCGCCCTCATTCTCCACATCCATAAGCACACCCACATTCACAACCTCTAAACCTGTTTAATATCTGTGTCTGGACCTCTGGTCCTGTAACTGATATGAGGGTTACCTCCTACTTATCAGATAGAGCAAGATGATGCTTGCTAGTGAAATGGATGCATACGCTCACACACTCATCACATAAGCACTCCCACAGTCACAGATACTATTAATATTATCATGGGCTCTCAGTCTGCCCAATATCCATGCCTGGACCCTGGGCTCCCTTACTACACACACACGCTCGCACGTGCACACACACACACACCCAAGCAGCCTCAAGTAGCCCATAATATTCATGTTAATCAAGTTACCCCTTCCTATTATTTAAAAATTGTTCTTCAGGTTGACATTCTTGAAGGCTCTGCCTGAGTAGTTCCTTTAATGGACCATCAAACAGCGGTTGAAGCATTCTAAGTCCTTATTATTGTCTCTGTTGTGACCCCCTCATTAATGTTTGTGTGTCTGTGTGGTTAGTTTACCACTTTCCTCATTATTTGTTATTTCTTTTGTGGTGAGTAGGTCACAATCTGATAACCCAATGAACCAGATGCTCCCACGCTCCACATATCCTCACATTACTGACTGACAGTTGTTGTAGGACTCACTCAGAACCACCGAGTACCCCGTGATTACAGGGTCCAGCTCCCTTTTATTACAGACATCTGCATCATGACAAGATAACAAACCTAGTGAAATGGAAGTGAAATCACTGTGTTGATTGAAAGTCAGGATGCAGTTTTACATATTTTCTTCATGTTCAAGTAGACTTAAAGGACAGGGCAGGCATGTCACGCAACGTATTTCCAACTTTCTCCATTGCATGGTGATACACAACGCTGTTACACACTTTAGTGACTTTACCACAGTATTTTATCCAGATGATGAATTATTTTCCAGGCTTTAGAAACATTTATCGTGATGGTCGAGATAAAAGTAATAGAATGATGACATAGTTCTGGTTTTCCAGTGTTCACCTTTGTCTTTGATGCTTGTTTGCATTATTTTCAGAAGGATGTTTTATTCTAAGTGGGGAAAAAAAAAACCAAATAAACCCACATCTCAAAAGTGTGTAGGAAAGGAAATATGTATATAATAATGTGAGAGAATTACTTAGAAAGAAACCAAAATAATTTACTGGAAGGTCATAAAGTAACAGTGTCAAGTACCTGGCATTGCACAGAGGTACTGCACCGCAACAGCACATCATATAAAGTATATTAGGACAAAAATAAAAATGGAAGTCTACTTCTGGAAGACCATTCCTCTTCAGTTTGCTTACAGAAGTTCTCGTGTGCCTTGTGAGTCCCTTTAAGCCATGTCATTCTTGCTATATCCAAGTCTGTCTCTCTTTAAACTAAGAGTTTGGCTGCCTGGGACTTTATGAAATTTTCTATCAAAACCTGCCCAAATATCTCTGCTCTTCTCTACATGGCCTTTCTGATCCAGTCACTCCGATAGTTTTAACCTGTTGTCTTCTTTTAATTATCAATGCATGAAAAATAGCCACTGACTAAGGAAACTGATTTTTAGATTTGCTTTTTTGTTTTGACATTTTGTGTTGGTATTTTTAGCACCATATCCAGGTGTTTTAAAGGGAGATCTTTAGTAGAAAATACAGTAATAGATGAAATTACCACTAAGCAGAAAATACAAACTGAAAATGAGTCCCTTTGTTCACATGCTCCCACTCAATGTAGGCTGCAGTAAGAGTGGTGGGAGTGCTGGAGGAGAATAGGTTTTGAGTGAAGTGGCTTTTTGGTGTTTAATAAATTAGAAGCACTAATGTAACTGTTTAATTCCTAAGTCTTCAGACTTCAAAATGTGACATTTTCCAATTTACTTCTTATTGAAATTGATTATTTACTTTTTAGTAAATATAGATATATATGTGTGTGTGTGTATGTGTATGTGTGTATAATTATATATGTATATATATATGTGTGTGTGTGTGTATATATATATGCTGAAAGAGGTGAAATACTTACTTCTTCTAGAGACAGGCTCTCCCCATTTTCCTTTCCATGGCTGTATTTCTTTTTAAGGCACACTGCAGTTGTGATAGTGACAATAAGCATTATAACAAATACAGCTATGGTTGAAGAAACTGCTATTATAGTATTTTCTTGAGTTGAGCCTTTCCTTTCACACTTTTCTCCCATGTACCACCAGTTGTCACCTGCTGGACATCTAGAAAGTAAAAGAACAAACAGCTATCACCTAAAGATTAAAGGCATGAAAAAGGCTGCTTAAGAAAAACCAGCATCTCTGATGTTCTCTTCCTGTATCCCAAAGCATAAATGCAGTTATCTTAAAATGGACTTCTATTTAAAAGTTGTCTTGAGTCATCAGGCTTAAATAGAGTTCTGTATCACATTCCCCCTCATTTCTCAATAGAAAATCGGAGTGGGAACTGACTGCTGGTCACACACTTCTCTAGGACGGAAAATAGGTCACAAAGGCACTAGAACTTCAAATAGTCCAGAGACGTCAGAAAAATAAATGTTCTCTTTCCATAATTTCAAAATCAGGAATAACATTTAGTATAACTTTTTTTTTGTCATCCTGGAACAGCTTCTTGACATATACTCATATTTTGTGCCCTGCTTCTAATGGGTTGCACAAGTATTGTTTTTTAAAAGGTTTCCAAATGGGGAGAGAAAACACTTAATGAGTCATCCTGGCTCTTGTTTCTCTCAGCCTTTAGATGTTTGCCTCACAGCACTCCCCTCATCTACCTGCCCTGGCACAGCATCACATAATGTTACTATCTTCAGCCTTAGAGCTTGTTTGAGAGCTGGAATAATGCTGACCAGCCAGGTGGGTTACATAAATGTAGCCACAGAGAATTAAATACAAGTTGATATCAATTTTCTTGCAGGGTAAGCAATCTTTTTAGTTCTAAGCATTCCTTTCTGGTTTCAAAGGCAAGCTACTACACTTTGGCAAATCATGGTCATAATTTGTGCTACACAATATTTCTGACTCATATTCTAAAATAACGTCTATGCTGCTTCCTGCCTGAGAAGTATTAAACATCTTTTCTACTGATTTAAATGCTTTTTTGTTTCAACTGCATTTGTATTTAGCTCTTCTAAATTTTTCTATAGGGACTTCTAAGAAGATGCATTTTATAAGATTGGACTATTACATTACTGAAAGTGATAAACACGTTTAAAATATAATTTACAGGAAGTCAAGCAGAGTACTTCAAAATGGTCAAATGCTGAGGTTAGGAGTTTTGTTGCCCAAACTGGTCATAAGGTTAGTCTCGCAGTAGCAGTTGGAAATATTTGCCTTAAACAGCTATAGTCTGTCTTTCCTTTCTTTAGGAACAAAGGTTTATTGTACTAGAAGCTTTCATTACTGATCCTAAAATTGCATTTGAGAGTGAATAAAGGCAGTTACCTGCACGCTGGTGCTCTATCTACAATAACACAGACACCACCATTTTCACAAGGGTTGTCTGGACAGGAATCTGGAACCCCTATCTCTGGCTTTTCCGTCGGAGTGACAGATGCTGTTGTGATGGGTGTTGCACTGGTGGTAGACCTAGTGGTAGGTTTGATGGCGGTAGTGACCTGAGAAGTAGGTTTGGTGGTGTTGCCACTGGGTGTACTCATAACAGAGGTGGGTGAAACACTTGGCTGAGTCGACAGTAGATGTGATATATCTGCATGATAAAAACAAAAGAAATTAGGTCTTCATGTTATTTGTCTTATTATTCTAATGATAAGTTCTAATAGTCAAGAGCAAAGAGCCTGTCCACAGGTATAATGGATAAATAATATTTTTTACCTTTCAGAAGCAGGATGTACTTTGGAAATCTCTAGATTTTTCAGAAACTGACAATTTTATTCAAAGTACTCTACTCAAAATAATTTGCATAGCATTAGAATTGTTTTATACATGAAATAAAGGAATTATACAGTACATGTACCTATACAGAAATTTATTCAAACACATGATTTGACTTCAGATACATGAGTAGTTCCCAAACTGCTCACGCACAAAGTAGATCATGTGTATTTATATCTACAGCACTAGTGACTTAGTAAGTATGTGACACTCTGTGTTTACTGTACTGTAAAAAACATCAGCTGTGTTTACATACCTTCCACTGTTAAAAGAATATAAACACTGTCTTCTTTAATAAAGTTACGGCTTCTAAGTCTCTGATGAGTTAAAAATGCATTCGTTCCACTTCCTGGGCCTCTCATAAACGTAGTTCCATTGGGAAAAGATGCTAAGGATCCCACTTTATCTGGCCTGTCCCAGTAATAAGTTGATGAGTTACCTGGAAAAAAAATTAACTGAATGTGAGTATGGGACCACTCTGGATTTCTTTCTCAATAGGGTCTCTTCCTTCTCAGATAATCTCTGCTGCAAAGTAGTACTGAGGCCTCTCTCAGCAACCAAGACAGACTGTGTCCTACTTTGCCTGCTTAGCTGCTCATGGATATCCTGAATGTGGAGAAGACAACAAATCACTTGAAACTCAAGGAGTAGGAGTAATGCTGAATCAGCCTACAATATTTGCAGATTTTTTTGCCTGAGATTCCAGCCTGAGGAGATGCACAAGATAATGGACATCTCAACAGCTTGGTTTAGCCTGAGAAAAGAACCTGCAGGAGATGAGGTTACTGGAGAGCTAGTTGAAAACCTGTTGTATTTTCTTTATAGTTTTATTAAAATGTAGTGGGCAAGAAGATGAGCAGCACATGAGTCATCTGTAAAATTAATTAAATCAGTGCTTCTCAAAAAAGAGCATCTCTTGATGTGGATGTAGGGCAAAGGGTGCTTGAACAACCTGAATGGTCACAGGCCACTGATGTCCCCTCGATCAAACCTGTTCTAAATCTCAAAGCTGGGCCTGATTGTCTATGAAAGTATCTGACAGAAGGAGAAGAAACTGCCTGCTCCAACACCTCTGTTGGTTAAAGAAAGGGTAGGAGTTACAAGGCTTCTCTTAGGAATCTGGGGCTATTAGCAGTATGTGAATAAACAAGGAAGAACAAGCAGAGTGCAGATTGCATGTCCACAGGGTCAGAGCTAAGGAAAAGGGCTAAGCAGAGAGCACAGGGGAAAGGTCAGTCACCTACGGAGGACCTGGTGTGGTGTGTCTTTCATTTATGGGAAGAACATTTAGTTTTCCTACATTACTTGCTTTGTTTTCATATAGAGACAGTGTCATAGAAACATAACTGTAAGTCATAAAATTTTTAAATAACACTGTGAATTAAATATTTTTGTGCCTTCCTTCCTTCACTAATGTTATGGTCTGAAAGCCCAGAAAACTAATTCAGTGGTGGAGGTGGTTCCTTTTGGCAAAACTCTTAAATAGATGCAGAAAGTTATTTTGGCTCAAATCCAATCTCTATCCAATGATGAATATGGGGGTTTTCTTTAATATCTCTCTTTACGGAGATTCCTACCATTTCTCAGAATTAAATCTTTACCTCAACTACCCCCTTTCCTGGTTATTGTGAACAATTGCTCCTTATCTTGTCGCACCTTGAACAAGTATGTAATATGATCAGTACTTTGTCCATCTGAAGAATTGCACTGACAGCACTGTACCTTCTACAAGGAGGGTGGGGATTTTTTTAATAGCTGTACTTTTGTCTGGTGTCAACTGTGTATGTTGTTAACTCGGTATTTTTCTTTTCAAACCTTCTGGAAAACTTCCATTCTCATTAAGGCAGATAGAAATGTGTCTTTACAGAGCATATGAAAGAAATTTTAGGAGTGGATCACGCATCTGTTTCTTATTCAAATCAATTTTAAAATCCAGGGTCTTAGCTTAACCTACATGTCTGTTCATTTTTTTCTTGTCTATGTATCAATTATACTGTTGTTGCAAGCAAATGAAACATTCCAAAATCTGAAAAAACCTACATTAATTTACACAAGGAGAAAATTTGACTCCTTATTTTTTTGGCTGTGTTTTAAACATACTGGATAGCAGTAGATCTGATTTTAACTAACCTGATAATCTCAGGGGGTCGGTTGTTATGCTTCTTTGGTTTGACATCCGTTGACGAACATCAGGATGCTGGTCAAGCAGAATCATGGTACCTTGTTGCCACGCACAGGGCCATTGCAAATGATCATCATTTGCTCCAGAAATCAAGTGCAAGTATATTGCTAAATTAGATGGGCTGTCATCGGTACCGTTTACATACAAGCCAACCTGAAAAGCATACCCTTTACTAGAGTAAAAAGGTGGACTGTATATTCTTCCTTCTTTCCCTGCTGGACTTGTGTTGAGGAGATGTGTGAAATTTCTGATATGCCAGATATGGTGGGGACACTGAGTTTCTGACAAGTTGATGTCGTCAATAGAGAGGCCTCCATTCGATAAGCCGCTTCCTCTCATGCCTTGAAACACAACCCGGAATTTACTTGTGATGTTCAAAGAAATGTGATGGAGCTGCCAGTAAGGCACAGGTGAACCTGAAAAACAAGGGTAGAGAGTTCCAAGTAAGCAATACAGTTAAACACTACACAGGTCTACAAACCCCATACCAACGCCATGTAAGAATTTGTCAGTTCCACTGGCACTGACATGATAGAATATTTCTCTTGTAGATGTTATATTTTTAGTGCAAGATCATATTTTCTCAATTTAGTTTTTCAACAGATATAATATGCATAGTAGCACTTTAATTTGAGTGAAAGGACTGTCAATGTTTTTAAGACTCCTTTTTCTTTCATATTTTTAAAAAATATTTCATTAAATTAGCATAATTGTTGTGATAATTAAATGCACAAAGATGGCTGTCACCTGTATTATTAAAAAGAAAAAAAATTAGAGCAATTAACTGAATGACAACATGTCTCAACAAAAAATTCTACAGAGGATTGAGAGCCTAGCACTACAAGATTTATTCATTCAATTGTTTTTATATATTTAAATGGTTTGTCAGTAGTTTGTCTATGCAGAAGCACCATTCACCCATCAAATGATTAATGCTACTAAGTTCAGATTAAAGCCAATCATTTGCAAAACGTACTTCATGTGATAAAACCTCACTGCCAGTCTGATACTGCATCCCAAAATGCCTGCACTAGCAAATTTCACTTGACTCCAAGAGCAGCATGTGCAAAAGCAAAGACCTCTGCACAGAGGCCTTCTAAGTCAAGTGAAAGTAGGACGTCCTTTGTTAATAGTATGCGCAGCAAGACAGTTTCTTTTACTGCCTGGTTTATGTTCACCTGCGCAAAAGAACAGACTTTCAGATGCATTTATGGAATAAGCTATGCCAACCCCAGGTACAGAACTCATGCTTCACTTTCCTAACAATTCTAAACACAACACAATGAATCTCAGATATGAGTCTTAATTTCTTGCCATTCTTCATTACCATTGCAATTAGGAGCAAAAAAAATAAACCCAGAAACAAGAAAAAAGCACCCCGCTGTTTTCCATTAAATTGCTTTCTGCAATGTGTAAGGTTTTTTTAAACTGATCATATGCAAGACTGGGGTATCTGACTCATGTTCAATGAGAAGGCCAGCTACTGTGCTGTAAAATGTTACACCCTCACAGCCTCCCCTGCACCTGGCCGAAGGCAGCCACAGCTTCCACAGACCAGCAGGAAAAGTTCAGGGCTTGTCCCTCAGCCTCTTGAGCATGGTGGTTCAGTGCAAACCCATGAGCAGGATATCAGATCATGGCTGGAAAGGGCTGTAGCATCACTCTTTCTTTCAGTTTGCTGACTGCATTGGTGAGGGTAACTTCTCACATTAGATAAGTGAAACAGTCTGGGGGGAAAATTATCTTAAACCATACCTGAAAGCTTTAGCAGAGATTGTCGAAGTAGAGTGCCCATTCGAACAAACATATCAGATCAGAGACTTAAAAGAAAATTATAGACTTGAGAGAGCAGGAATGGGAGATGACACCTAATACATATGAAAGAGTATTTGTGAAGAAGGCTGAAGCATGAAGCTTCGAAGTAGGGTTTGAAAGAGTTTGGAGGACTCAGATGGGTCCAAAATCTACATCTGCCTTAGCAGCCCTGACACTTACATTAAGGATTCCTGATGGCACATGGGGATGATGGAAGCACCGAAGTGAAGAAAAGAGCGGGGGGAAAAAAAAGAAAATCAGGCACCAGCAGCAGTTGAGCCTAAAAAGACAAAAAGAGGCAGAAGACTGGGCATGATACCTATTTAGTAAAAGTATGTGGTCACACCCTTATGTTACCAGATGATTGAACTAGCTGCAGCTGTAATGGAGACCAAGTAATAGTTAAATACCTGAGAATGTAATTTAATCATAGAATGACTTCAGCAATTCTAACTTAAAGAGCTCTTGTCCATTAACTGACCTCCGTTGCTCATTCTGTAGGTCATAGGCTCCTAAAACAACAAAAACTTAATTTTCTTCAAACTACAACCCAAGTCATGATCTGCTGCCCATATATTTCCATTAAGTCATTTCAAGCCTTGTTTAAAAGTAAGTTAAGTTTTATTTATCTTTTTTAAACTGGTATGCTAGGTATTCCAGGGCACTTTCCGATTCTGTATTATTACTTTCTTATTCATTGTAATTTAGTCTAATGACCAACTTAATCTGCTGCTATTGATACTAGCAATTCTAGAAGAGTTAAAATGACTGTTCATGGAGTTTTAGCTATTTTGGTGAGAATACTATCTTGATAACACAAGGGTTTGTAATTTGTGGTAATTGATTATATTATAGGAAAACGGCTGACTGAGGATCCATCAAGTATAATTTCACCAGCAGAGAATCGATTACATAGTTAGAGAAGAAGCCAAGGAATAACACTAGGACATGAGTCACTTTGCTACAATATTTTCCCCCGGTACTTTGAAAAGGATATTGAGTATAGATTAAACCAAAATGCAATTTTATTCCATACCTTTTATCTCTTCAATGACTCTCAAAGTGCCGTTCGGATGGGCTGGAGTGTACTCCCTGACCCAGACATACAGCCGGTCGCTTTCATGACCGCTGTTATAGAAATAGAATTGTAAGCACTGGAAGTCTCTTTTGGGATACAGAATTCGACTCTCCAAGATAGCTGTGCTTCCCTCTGCTCCAGCACTGGTGTTGAAATGCATGAAGTAGCCAGCATCTGCCAAAATTCAATGAGAAATGAATGATAGAGGAGAGAGAATACCTGGTGTACTGGTATTCTTAACATTGTATTGCAATAATGCTAGAAGACATAGTCAGGTCAGGGTAAAGCAGAGTCTGTACAAATCCTCAGACTAAAGACTGTTGCTTGTTCATGTTCTCCAGAGGCAAAACTGTTCTCCTTGCACCTTTTTTCCTCATTTGTGTACCTCTAGCAATTCGTACTCAAAAGTTTGGGCTTTTACTCTTTACCCAGGGCCAGTAATCCACAGGTGACTCTCTGGAGGACTGGTTTAAGCTCCTGAATTCATGAAGTTTTCTTTGACAGGTTCAGAAATAACTAGCTATGTTCTCAATGAATTATTCACCTGATTCCTGACAATATATGTAATTTCTAAATCCCAATACTTTTCAAAGACTTACTGGGCAATTATTCAGAAGAGCAACAGTGTGCCTGTATCATAGGTTTGAACATTTTATATAGTTCTCACGTCAGGATGCTACACTAATACTAGAAAACAGCTCAAAATAGATAAGGGTATCCAATCTTCTCAAATAGCAGTTAATTGAACATATCACATGATATTCCTAAGTATGTAGATTTATGTTGCCTAGTTAAAAAATAAACTGTAACTTGTCAACAAATAAACTCAGAGCAAGGCCAAGATTGAAGTCAACTCACATGCTGCTACAGAAAATACTTCCCAGAGAGATAAGAACAGTCTTTTCTCATACCTTTGCATTCTCCCATATTAGTGTGATCTGTATTTGGCCCAGCAGGAACCTGAGACAAACGCTGCCAGTCACTGTTATCATCTGAACTTTGAATCATGCCACATATATTTGCTAGTTCAAAACTGCATGTGTCCATGAAACTTAGAGAGGAGGCTATAACATTAAAACAACAGCAAAAAAAGTTATGAATCTCTGTTGCACAGCATACATTTTAATTCTTGATGTTCAAAGCCAACGGTAGAAAAAGACAATGCAAAAATGCAAACACAAAAATATAAGTGGTTTCAAACACCATCAACATTCATAGGTACAAATTTCAGGAACTCAAAACATTTGACGATTAACCCTAAAATTAATAAGATGTCATCAGGACCACTCTAGGCACTTAGCAAGCACAGCTTGCAGCTAATTATAATATCAAGCTTTTATTTATAAATGGAGTGCTAATACCTATCAAACCCACCAACATTCACACAGACAAACGTCTGAGACTTCCCATTCATTCCTCTGCTTTCTTTCAGCTAGTCCACACATGGCCACAGATTTTGATAGAAGTTCACTAATTCAGCAACTGGAGTGCTTATTTTGAAATATAGTAAAGCAGAAGCTATTTCATTTCAAAGGGCAAACCTTGATTTTCAAAATACTGAATCAAAAAAAAACATTTGGCAAAGATACATTTGGGACCAGTGGATTTCATCTCACACAAATGTTTAAGATGTCTTGCATATAACAAGTGAAAAAATAAGTGAAGTAGGACTGTACAGTTGAATAGGAAAGGGAAAACACTGAACTTTTTTCTCTGTTTAAAGCAAATGCTGGATGGGTGAGGGAAGACACAGTCCACGTTTATCCCTATTCTTAGATTCATTTCTCATTGTACTACATCTGAGCTCTGTGTAACACTGGCCATGATTTGAAAATAACTAAGTTAATAAAATGCTTTATGATTATTGTTTTTCATACTATGTATAAAATACTGTGGCACACTTAAAGGTTTAATTGCAACACAAAAAGGACCTGGAGTATCAAAAAAATCAACCTCAATGACACAACAAATGCTTTACCTAGGCTGTAGCTCAGGAAAGCACTTAAGTATGATCCATTTTTTACTGCTAACAATCCTCTAGAGGTTGCAAGGCCATCAGAAGTGTCAATATTGGTACAATGTAAAAACCAAGAAAATATTTTCACAGTAAATGTTATATTGACTGCTTGAGAAAGGAAAAAAAAACCAGCTAGGGTGTCAGCAAGAAGGTAAGCAAAATGGAGAATTATTAGATGAAAGAACTCTTTGAAATTAAAATACAAAACAAAATATGAAATTGATTTGCCCAGCAAAGCATCAGCCTAACTGTTTTAATTACAAAGTGTTGGCTGGTGTGGAGTGGTGACCTGAACAACGGGAAGAGAAAAAAGCAAGACCCAATAGCTTACAATGTATTTTTTAGATTAATTAATGAAATAGGGGAAAGGGCACTGCTTAAGGCAGGTTTTGAACTCCATCTGCACCAAAAGCCAGATACTTTCTTCTGTGGTGAAAGGCTGGACTTGGAAGAAAAATACATGGGGAATGAGTGTTGAGTACTAACTGCCAGTGGCTGAGAGGAAGCTCATGGTCTGTTCTGTTAAGGGAGATGCTAAAAGTGGAAAGCAGACTAAAATCCACTGTTATCGTGTGGTCTGAAAGATGGTCTTGAAGAAGAGATCAGAACAACACTAAAGTATTGGTCAGTGTTATATTAAAATATATTGTACGCCAGTACTCACTACTTGGGATACTGAGACAGTGAAGTAAAAGTTTTCATCTGACTGCCAGGGCACATTTGATGCAGTCACAATTATAGAATTACATTCCAGTTTGGTAATAGAGTTCTCTGTATTTCTCTGCCTTTTATTTTCACTCAACTTTCAAAAATAAATCCAACGGGAGCAAAATATCTCTTTTGACCATGTTTGAAAGAGACTGCATTTGAAACTGAGAATAAAATTTTAAAAGTTCATATTTTCTTCATAACAATATCTGTACCCTATTTGCATGAGCACACACTCTGTCTCACAGATTGCATGAGAGCGGGGTAGGTATGATAGCCACAGCAAAGATACTCATTTCTGTACAGTGTTNTGTGCAGAAGCACACATTTTAAACAGTCACCCAAGGGATGAACAAAAATTAGTTGCTGAGTGAAGCTGGCTTTTAACTAAAGGTCAGATAAAATTACACAGAAAACTCTGCTACACAGCAGTGTTTCTGCAGGAGGGCTATGTAATTTCTAGTTGTACCATTATTTCTGGTGTTTTTAACATAATTCACTGCTCCAAATATGTGAGCACCTCTTTAACTTGTGCCTGGATGAGTCCAGCATGTAGGTATCACCCTCATTTCTTTCAAATGCCAGAAGCAAAAATTTTAAAGGAATGGAGAAACTTACAGCAATTGTACAGCCGGTTTAGTTTCTGGAGATCATATTCACTGAAATCCATTCGCTGTCCTATTACATCTATGAAGTCTGGTATGTTAGTGATGATTGTGGGTTCAGTTCCGTTCTTGAATGAGTTTTTGCTATAGTGCATCACGGAAGTATAGTCATAGGGAACATTCAGGAAGTCTGATGTATTATCATCATATTTGTTGAAATTATATTCTTTACCTAAATTGGAAAAACAAAAAGATTGTTTGTTGCCCAAGAGGACCAAGTTTTGATGAACAGACTTAAATTGACAGAGAATCCATCAGTTCTCCAAGGATTTTTTTATAGTTGTTTACTTGTACTTACTCTGTAAAACTATTTTATTTCTAGTCTAGGGTTATTTACTTTCCTCTTTCAGCCACTGAAACATAACATAATGACTTCTGCTGGATGAACCAAAGCTGTTTGCTACCAGAAATCTTTTTCCTGTGAAACCCGTAAATTTTGGTGGGCTTGTGATACCCAGAAGTGGAGATACTGTTTCAGTACTCGAATTAATTAAATTTGCAACTGTAATGCCTGCCTATTTCTAATCTGTACTGTTTTATGTTTAATTGATGGTCATTTTAGCTCACAATAAACAAGTTAGAGTTGTCATCAGATCAGCTCCCAGAATTTAACTATACATATATTTCCTGGAGTATGAGCAAAGACCATTACTAACTACACAAAGGAAAGTAAAGTTTTAAATGTTTTAAGTTAGTCAAAATACAGTAACTATATTATGGTCAGTGTAAAAAAGATGCAGCAGTTTTCAATTGCTAACAATAGTGCAACTTGTCATTTAAAGAGTCAGCAAAATATAATGGAAATCAAATAACAACGTCTAAGTCATTTTCTGTAATATATACTTGCATATGTACCTGACTATTGATCATGACTAAATAAGAATGCATTAGATTTAATCATTATCTGTTTTTTCAGTCTTCTGTGCGTATCTGTGATAGGAAAGCATCAAGTCTATGTATATAACTTTGTTTTTGAACTGCCTGAAAGTCACAGGGGGTAATGGCAAGCTGAAGAGGCAGAGACCAAGCAGAGATGCAAGGAACCCTGTGCCAGCTCTCAGACTTGTGCCAAATATGCCAACACTTACGGTCACAAGCTGCATCACCAAAGTAACCACTTGCATGATGCAGACCCTGAAAGGGCCCCTCTTGTCTGCACACCTGCTCTGCCATCTCAGTGCTGCTGCCCACACCAGCTGTAGTGGCCAGGGAGAAAGAAAACAACCACTGTTTTCACTGGAGATTTTCTACTGGCTTTCATCGCACTGGGTTTTTCAGAGTGGGATTTTTTTTTCAATTACTTTTGTTTCGTTAAGGGCTCCCAGAGTAACAGTGCTTTTAGAGTATTCATTTAAACAAACTAAATGATTCTCTTCTGTTGCTTTGCTGTTCAATGTGTAGCATGACTGGACTCAGATCTCTAGTGAGGTCTCTGGGAACTGCCATGGCACAAGGAATAACCACGGCAACAACAAACAAGGCTTTCGGGGCCAAATACATGTTACTTGATATTTAATTCATTGATATGCTGACTTTGAAAACTAAGTCCAGGTGTGCAAATACTTTGACCATGGAAGGATGGCTGGAAGGGATATTCCACAGCTAAGTCCCCTAACACCAGAGCCTGAAAGGAAAAGTGACTGACCAGTCTGAATCCTGTCCCAGACGATGGACACATAGTCGTCCCGGTCAGACCGTGACTGCTCATGCCAGAATCCCAGGGCATGCAGGAACTCATGCTGGATAGTCCCAATCCTGTCACAGTTGGCTCCTATGGAGAGCTGCTGCAACCCCTTTTGGATGTTTCCCACTGAGGACCAGCAGCTAGCATTGAAATAAAATGAGAGAGTGTTCTGTGAGATACATAGCATCCCCATGCCATAAGAAATCCAGAATCAGTGATCTGTTCCTTACCTGATCCTTTCCTCTCACATTTAGCTCTGTTCTAATGAACAAGCAGTTCCCCTGCTCTAGTATTGTTTTTAATGGGTTTTCTTTAGCAGAAAAATGTTGAGCTATTTGTGACAGAAGAAAACTGGTGAGAAGTTCATTGGTACTCTGGTAAACATTGAAGGCTATGGACACATGATTTAGAGCAATTAAGTTACTGCAAATTAACAATTTTTATCTGGACCACAGTATGTGTTTGTGCCTGCACTTTGAGTCTGTCCCTATTGCAAGGTAAACCAGGTTTACCTTCTGAAAAGTTGGTGGATTTGACAGTAATTTGCACAAACACTTCTTTCTAGTTGTTTGTGAGCTTATGTGCTAGAGCACTTGCTGCTGACACGCACTCATGAGGAAGAGCAAAACCACAGCTATGTTGGAAGTTTCAGTGAGCTATCTGCACAAGCCAGTAAAATGGCACCCCATGTCCACAAACTAGTAAGCACAGAGAGTTACATTTAAATTGATATTTTATGCAGCAAATAAATCAACACTTACCCAACAAAGTCCATAAAATTAATCGGGCGCAAAATATGCCATAGGATTTGCAGTCCTATCACCCCAGAAATTTCAAAAAAACAAGCACACTATGCACTTTTGAACCCCGTAACTTATTAGTGCAACATATTCCCCAGTATTTCTCTTTCCACAAAGCAGCACAGGCCTTGACTATTGATTACTCATTAAAATAATAGCATGAGACCTGGGAAGGAGCACTTGTGGCATCCATGATTTCACAGCCCTCCCTTGAAAAAGGCCTCATAGCGATCATGCAGCTTTTTCTGGTTGTGCAGAAGTCTAGGAAGCCCATCACAGTTCTGGGTCCACCTCATACCAAAGCAGCTGTCTCTGACTTCACAGCTGCTGCGCAGAGCACAGCAGACTACAGGCACATCCAGGACACTTGGCAAAATTTGCATCCATAGGCCGGGGGATGCAGCTTCCCCTTGCCTTCAGTCTGCCAAATGTCTACAACACCATCGTTCTGCAGTTGTAGAGGGAGTAAATACATGGTCTGTGTCCCCCAGCACTGATAATAAAACTAGGTGAGTGGGACAGGGCACTCAAGAGAAATGGTCACCTGGAGCACCATGTTAGCGATATCTTAAGCAGGGGAGAAAATGGAGACAAGGTCCCAGCTTCCCCAAGTGTGTGAGAGCCATACCTCCCCTGATTCAGTTCTTTCGGCATTGCTAGTTGCTCTGTGAGAGGCTAGAGGAACAGAGAAGCATGTGCTTTGACTAATCCCACCAGCCTTCTTTTTGGAAGATGGGCTGTAAGTAGATACATGCCAGCAGTAGCAATGATGCCACCTAGAAATCCTATTCTTGAAGAGTCAACACTTACTTCAGGCATGCCTTTATACTAAGGGTCTGCTAGTAAATGACTTCCCACAGTATCACAGACCAGTATCAGCACACACACACTTTGATTTACCAGCACCAAGCTGGTTAACCTGGGATCTGTATCTATCCACTTCTGCACAGATTCCCTTTGACTTGTGCCACAGTGGCAAAGAGCTAAGATAAACTCCTAGGAGATCTCCATGAAAACCTGATGTCCCACATGGAAACACTAGAGATGAGGGGGATCGTCCCCGGTCTGCTAACCATTTGACTTGACCGCACTATGTGAGTTTTCCTGCTGAATGAGCCCTGCTCTTCATGAGAAGAGTAGGGAGACATGGCACATCCATTGCAGGATGCCATCCCAGACTGTTCTGTGAGCTTTGCATGCACATGCCACGACTGGTATTCCTGCATTTCCATAATTCAGAAGCATCCCTCATGTATTTTGCTTAGCACACAGTCTGGACTCAAGAAAAGGTGTTAAAATAGATGCAGAGTGTAACTTCTGCTGCAGATGCATAGGCCTGAATAGAGGGTGAGGTGAAAGGCTGTGTGCTAGAAAACCTTACATGTACTTAACCAAGGCTTGGCAAGTGGTAGATTAGGAATGTGAACATAGAGAGGGCTCTTTGCATGGGGGTTGATGGCACTGGGTATGTACATCAGAGACTACAAATGCAATTTTACACAGAGCAATCCACACAACAAAATGGCAGATGCTTTCTGTTGTGGCTGACTTCATTTGAATTCAAAAGGACAATCCACACAGGGACTTTATGACCTACTACAGATCTTTTTGACACAAAGTTCTCCCACCTTCCTCTGTCTGTTTTATAGATACAAGCCAAGATTGGAAAGGCAAAGATGATTTATCAATTTTTTCTTGGTGTGATAAAACTTTATGAATCTGTCTGGTGTTGCCAAGGACTTTGTGCTGCCATCTGCACTGTACCCTCTGGACTGAAGTCTTTAGTCTGCAGTTAGAGGAGTCCTAGCTGATTAAAAAAAGGTAGTCAGGAATGGTAGAGTGGAAATGGGTTGGTTTATCCACCTTTCACCTTGTCCCGTTATATTGGAAGAGAGGAATGGAGTGAACTGAAAAGCAGTAAATGCAGTATCAATCCTGATAGTTTCTTTGTACAGCCCCAAGCTAGCTCACTGGAACTGGACAGCTGTTTTCAGGAGACTGCACCGTTTAGCTTCAATCTATTATAAAGAGCTGCTGAGAGTTAATTGCTTTATGGATGTGTCAGCTGAGATGACAGAAACGTTTCAGGACAAGCAACACACCAGGCAGAGAGGGCAAGATATGTTTTCACACTAGAGTTGTCTTCTTCATCACCATGACTCATCTGTGTTTAATAGACATAGAAAAGAAACGTTGTGTAGAGGCCTCTTTCTTGCCATAGGCTAAACATTGTGGTTCTTTTTCAGGTACAATTATTAGCAAATTCAATGCATACTTTATGTGATGAAGAACTAAAAAATTTAGCTACGTGAGTTTTCCATTTGACTCAAAAAGCTGAGGAGTCATTAGCGCAGGAAAATGCTTTGCTCCCTATGTCTCCACTTTTAGGGTTGAGTTTCAGTGTCATGTGCACAGCATGAAGAGCGGAAAATATAAAGAGCCAGAGACCGAAGAAATTTTGAAACAATTATCTGCTACAAATATCTCAGAACAAGCCAAAGGGAAAGGGAAACATTTCTATTATCAGAAAATCTTTTCCCATTTGTGAATGCATTCTCCTATTAGGAAATTATTTTCTGAAAGTAAATTTCCTTGCCAGGCTATCAAGCTTTCCCTGATCTTTTCTAACAGAAATGATTCAGTATAAAGTGGAGAATATATTTGTTCTTGTTGCATTGTTTTGACAGAGACTGTCTTAGAAAGGGAAGCAGCTGGGGCAATTTTGACTTCTTTACTGGAGTCTTATTTTGCAAAATATATGACTGAATAGCATAATTATTCATCAAGAGAGGTAAATAAACTGAAACCTCTGTAAAATATCTCAGTGCTGTGCAGCATTTAAAAATATCGCTGTTGTATCTGAATGCTGGTGTGACATTGTTCAAATGTAATTTCATTTGTTACAGGCAAACAAATTTATTATGCACAGTTAGAACTACCATACCTCCACTGGGATGTTTTTTTCCCTAAAAACTAAGGTGTGCTACTAATGCTCATTTGAAAATGACAATCTATATATCCAAAAATCAGTCAAGCAAACAATTGACTTATTTCTGATATCTTTTACCATGCCCAGAAAATTACCTCTTAAAGGACATGATTACCTCTTACATTTAAAAATAGATATCAGCAAGAAATTGTTCATTACTACCTAGGTAATACCTGTTTTGGAAATTACAATTTCCAGTTAAAACAAGACTGGAAAAACAAACACAACAAAAATATAAAATTATAATCAGATATATGAGTTTTAGAGTGAATACTGGCCATGAAAATATCCCGTAGCCAAACAGGATGAGAGTTATTTTACACTACTCCTCTTACCCACTTCCTTTGAAGACAGATATGTAATTCTTCTCCCCTTGCCAAGGTTTGAAGTCAATACAGGTTTTTAGTCGATACTGTTCAAATGCCTTGAGGATGAGCCCCTTAGCATTCATTTCTGCAAAGCAAAGTGTTCTTGTCAATACTGAGCCAATAGATTTGTACTATTATCAATATGGAGTAAGTCCTTAGTATTGCTCCAGCAATCTTTGAATAAAATAATCAGGCCTTTTGCTGAGTTAAGACCTGGGTAGAAACCTAAAACCCATAAATTTTGCTATTGTGACATTATAGCTTCCTCAGGTTTTTTCCATGTAATTTTTCTTTGGTACTTATGTGTAAAATGGGGCATGATGAGTTTATAATACCATGATAGTGCATGGCTCCTGATTTTGTAAATTCTTTCATTTACTTTGCTGAGATTTATGTGAGCAAGTATTAAATAGAGAATGAAGACACTGGATTTCACCTAGTGCAGACTGTGTGCTACAGTTTTCCTACAGAACCTCTCCAGGACTTGAACTGCTAATGTCTGGGTTATTTCCTTGAAGCAACCTGCATGGTCTCAACCCCTTTAGTGGTTTAGATCTGAATCTAAACTGGGGTTGGGCGATTTATTTTTTTTCCCATGTTTTGTAGTAAGGGCACAATCTCTTCATGCAAGTATACAGCTGGGACTCAAGCTCCCTGTCTCACTGTTTGCCTCTGCCGTGCAGAGCCACAGTGGGGTGGATTCAAAGCTATGACCTGTCCTGGCCCCACAACAGGGCACTCAGCAATGTGCCATTGCAAACTGCATTGCTTGCCAGAATGACAATTTGCTGATGGTCCTGTACATAATGTAAATGGCTGGGTAATCTTTCTTGTTTTAAAAAGATCTTCAGTACCCCATTTTTCCTTCTGTTTAGTACAGATTCACATCATATGCTTTTAAAATAAAATCAATCCACTGGGCCATAGCAATGGCAGGATAAGAACCTTCCAAGAAAGGAGGTGAGACCCAGCACCAACATCAAGATGATAAACCCTGTTTGTGCATACCCAGGCCCAGCCCTGCTGTGGGAAATGACCTGACCAAGACTTACAAGAGGAAAGGATGCCACAGTATCTTTATCAACCTGTATTTAACATTTGAATCAACACGACATACAGACATTGCAAGGGCAAATACTGTACCTAGGCTATTTTCAAGGACATAAGGGATAATGTGGGGCCACCGATAGTTGTCACCAATGATGGAGTTTCGTTCCTGAGAAAAAAAATAAGCATGCAGTCCTCAGTAAAAAGTGATTTAGGATCAGGGACTACAACAGTGCTAAAGCAAAGCATGTTTCCTACAAGCCTGTGGAAGACATATAAGAAATCAAAGAGGTCAAGACTTTGGAAGGCCACTTAGATGTCTAAGGCTTGGATTTGAAATCACTCCTTTCTACCAGGGACTCCAAATTCTGCAGCATTTTCTCAATACAAATCATCTGAGATTTTTATGCAAGTGTGAGGAGAGCTTCAGCTCCCATGGGAAGCATTAAGAACTTAAATACTGAAAACTGCACAGAAATTAATAATTCTGTAATTTTTCATAATGTAAGGGTTTGTTCCTGTGCCCTTAACAAGTGCCTTCCTTGCTTCCACTGATATGCTCAAGCCAAAGCAGTTCACCAAAAGAGAGAGTAAAACACTATTGACTTTCAGGGGTACAAGACACATTTGGGGTTTCTACTAGGAAATTTAACTTGTTATGTAAATGATTTTTTTTAATTGATCAGATAAGGATACTAGACAGATGCTTTAAAATGTGGTACTACAGATCTAAGTTTTCCACTGGTTTTAGCAGACCTACATGATGAAGATTTTGCAGCACTGGTCTGTAAATTTAATTGGCTCATAATAAATATTGTGCTGATAAATTAAGAATCTTTTATATAAATCTGTCTGGATATGATCAGTGTTGCTGAATCTCTTAAAAGTACAAATACAAAAACCACAGTAAAGAAACAAGAAGCTAATTATATTGATCTAGTGGCTAAACTGACCTTATTTGGGATAATGTTTCTGCAAATGCACCCAACTCTTTCGTTGTCTACGACATTTGGTAGAATCTATCCTCAAACATTTTCAGTTTATTGTTACAGAAACAACATTTATGGTTAGAAGAAGAAGGATGCATTAATCATTTCCATGCCAGTGATAATTTACATTGCGTAAGTCAAGAACACATTTCTGGATTTATATTTTATATTTGAACTCACCCCATCAAGTTTGATGTCTCCCTCAAAAAGGTCTAGTCCTAAAGCTGAAGGGAAGGAGAGATTAACATTCAGTTATTGTATTGATCTGTGGTTACCTTAAGCAAAATCACCAAAAAAATTAGAAGAGAAACTGAATTTTAAAAAACCTTCATTGATGTCAAAGATGTCTTGATCAACTCCTCCATCTACATCTGTTTCTGAAAAATAAAAAGACAAGTGAAGTAGGACATTAGCCCTTACTGTTATCTTTATGAAGTGTGAAAATTAATGCGATAACAATAACAGTAATTATAAGTCTGTGTCTGTCCTAGCGATGTTCATTAGCAGCTGTTTTTGTTGACTGCCTCCCGTGCATACAAATAGATTTCTAAACAGAACTCACCAGTTGTCTCCAGAGCAGGCTAGGGAGGGGGAAGAAAAAAAGATATTATTAGAAAGGCTCATTATGAAATGCAGCTCGCATAACTCTCTCAACAGTATTAGAGATACGATTTAAGCTCAACTGACAGCATTAGAACATGTCTTTGTATCGGACTGACTGAACCCACTCCCTGCTCATTTGACTGGAAATGTTTATTTGCTTATGTGCTGTTTTTGTGTACTCCCCAGTTCAGGCAGCCCAACGAGTAAGTCACCCAGTACTGCTTCCATGAAGTTTTCACAACCGTTTTTCTCTCACAACTCAGCCAGTGCCTAATGGTCTTTCACAACAACATGAAAAGAGCCTATTTTTTCTATTAAATCAAGTATTGCTTCTACTCAGCTACTGTACAGAACCTGTGAAAGCTATGCTCAAATTTCCATCATAAATCTGAAGATGGGGGAATAGGATGAGTGGTCCAGTGTCACACAGCAAGTCTTTGGAGGACTGGGTACAGAGTCCAGGATGCCTCAGTCCCCTTTCAGTGCCATAGCTGGGCTCCATTTACCTCAGCAATACCAACTCAAAGACTGTCTCTGCAAGTTCCATGTTGGAGCAAGACCCTAATGAAATATACATAGCACACTTTTCCTTGTCATAAGATGCCCAAAGAATATAATCTATGCTCTTTTACTGGACTAGACACTTCCTTCTGGACTAGTTTGGACACACTTGACATAACACTATCAGCTGTTTCTCGCTCAGTGACTAAAATCATGAACAGCCTCTAACTGTTTCTGGATGGGTTTTCCTGTTTCTCTCCAGAATCTTGTATTCATATGATTGAAGAGATGTTCACAAACTGTAGAAAACACCCTTAAATTCTAAGCTCTGACAATATAGGTTACAGATACAGGAAATGGTAAGATATAACAGCAATTCTGCAAAGCAGGGCAGGATTTTTATTTTTACTATACTTCCCCCCCCCTCAACTGTTTTTCTTTCTCCATATAAATAATTTCTTATCTTTTGTACATTCAGTTTTGTATGTAGGACTTTTTTTTTTCCGTGTGGTAAGCATCTGCAACCTCCACTAGAAGCAATGAAGAGTACAACCAAAATGTTGAAAAATGGCAAAATCAAGTCCATGAAGCCCACAAGAATATTAATTTTGGTAAATTCTACCATCTGTGTGATGGATAAGAAGGATAAGAAAATCGTATAGCCAGAATATTGAGGAGAGGTTCAAGTACAGATGTTTTTCTTGACATGAATTTTGGCACATAAAGATGCTAAGAATTCTGAGGGCAAACATAACTGTGGGCCCTGAAATTAATGGGGTTCATATAAAAACTTTAACCAAATGCAGAAAAAAATAAATGAAATTTCTTCATTTGGAAAAGGTTCAGAAAGGAGACACTAAACTAGGAGGAGTGGCTGACACACCAGAAGGTTGTGCTGCCATTCAGCGAG
>VZRW01008209.1:122663-134600 GCA_013398125.1 Aegotheles bennettii | reverse complement strand
CCCTAGGATTCTGTGATTCTGTGAAAGAAAGCTTTAAAACTGTCAGAATGTCCTGTCTTAGCTTTTTAATGAAAGGTTCATTTTCAATCTAAAATGACTGTCTTATGAAAACTTCAGTAAATAGCAGAAAAAAATACTGTAAATACAAAAGCCTAAAATCTCATTTTATAATTTTGTTTCACCTGACCTAAAATTGATTCAAACTGCTGCTTCACAGTTTTTGTCAGATTTTGATCATTTGTTCTGATTGCCTAAGAAGGGAAAAACATTTTTTGCTGAACCAAGTAGGGGCTATAATTTACAGGTTTAAGAGAGATAATTCCTAATTGGTATGAGCTGGCATAATCAAATGCTTAATATCTAAATGTAACATAAACAGGCAAAGTTTTTAATCAACTTCTTCTACAGCTTCTTAATTTTCTTAATGAAAACTATCACATACATATGTCCTTGCCCAGTCTAAAGGCAGGTTTTTGACCTTGAAGTGTTGGTAACAAAAGACATCGAGTAGAATCTGTTTTCTGACATGATTTCTCCTGAAACAGCCTTGTTTCAGTACATCACAGTTTTTGATTGTTTCAAAATTTGGTAGATTTTAAGATACCCGACTTTTAAAAACCCAGTGTCATTGTGGAAAAGTGACTGAATCCATTGAAAAACTGTTTCCAGAGTTGGGCAGATGCAAATGCTGAGGGATTGATTTTGATCTCACATTTCACTGAACTAACTGGTATTATTGAGGCTTACATTGATACATGATAAATAAGGATGGGGACTTCAGAAAAAAAAACAAACAAACAAGAATAAGCATGTAGCAGTATGCAGATCATAGAATCATAGAAAGTGCTGAGTTGAAAAGGACTCATCAGGATCATTGAGTCCAACTCCTGTCCCTGTGTAGGAACCCCAGGAGTCACACCATGTGCCTGAGAGCATTGCCCAAACACTTCTTGAACTCAGCCAGGCTTGGTGCTGTGACCACTGCCCTGGGGAGCCTGTTCCAGTGCTCAATCACGCTCTGGGTAAAAAACCTTTTCCTGATATCTAACCTAAACCTCCCCTTATTCAGCTTCCTGCTGTTACCCTGAGTCCTGTCATTGGTCACAGGAGTGAAGAGATCGGTACCTGCCCCTTCTCTTCCCCTTGTGAGGAAGCCGTAGACCACAATGAGGTCACCCCTCTGCTTCCTCTTCTCTAAGCTGAACCATCCAAGTGACCTCAGCCACTCCTCATAAGACTTCCCCTCCCGACCCTTCACCATCAGATACAGTTTAATAACCCAAAATACCTTTTCCAGACAAATAATCCATAAATCTGCAATGTCAATAGACTCCTCTTACATCCTGAAGTTTTATTGCACATACATCCTCTCATTACATTTCTTTATGATTGGGTATGCATAAGGCAGTATCCAGTCCACATACTCAAGTTTTGAAATGAAAGTGCAGCTTGTAAAACAAGCTGAAAATACATGAGCAAACTGTTTAACACGTATGTTGAAGACTTCATTTACTTTTAAGCTTCCACTCTCACACAGATTTCTAGCTAACATGGAAGAATAAAAACAAGTAAAGCTTGCAATATCAAAAATTAAAATCACATTATCGTCTATTCTATTAAAGATTTTTGATGGAGGAGATGAATCATGCCCATATGTGTTGAATCGTCTTATAACCATTAATGGCGAGTAAAATGTTTCTACAGTTTCAGTAATTATAAACTACAATACACCCATATCGACTAATCAGAAAGCATAACTGCTAAAGGTAAAAGCTGGCTAGCTCATGGAAAAGCTCCTTTATCAGCAGCAAAATCTCACAAACTGAAATCAATGTAGCTAAGTCCAGCAGCACTTTCAGTGACTGAAAAATACCAAATTCAGCAATAAACTAAAATCCAGGCTGGTCCTCAGTGTCTGAAAACTGTCGCCAAGTGTTTTATGCTGAAGGAAACCCTTTCATCGCTCTCCTTTTCCACTTCCTTCTCAACAAAACTAGGTCTTTAGTCCTGCAAATCACAACAGCAACATACTCAGTTTCAAAAGGAGTGTCTCTGTGTATGAGTGTAACTCGTTTGAGTAGCCACAGCTTTGGTCTTAATACCAGCCTAACAACTGAGACGTGTATGATGCATTTCTAGTCTGGAAATTTTGTAAATAAACAACAAATTCACAGTCACATACAGAGGAAGGTTATATTACCTGAGGTGTATCAAAGAGGAACCTACAATTTAGCCTAGCCAATGCTAATTTTAAAACTAGACACAAAAATTTTCTGAACATTTATAGTATTAATCCCTAACTTTGGGAAACAAAATGGTTTATGTGAATTAGGCTACATTAAAGTTTGGTCAAACCATGGCTTGTGAGCATATTTAACTGGCAAATAATTCAAAGTGCATCTTGAATGGGTGGGAAACTTCTCACTTATTTTAGTCACATAAAAACTAGGTAAGTAGACTCACTCAGTAATCAGTGGAGAAACAAATGGGCAATTGCATACATAATTCATCTGTCCCTAAAATATGTATGGCACCACCATGATGCCTTGACATCTCCAGTGGACAATCCACCTCACCTAGCTTGGACAGCTTTCAAGAATGTGACAATCATCCAATCAAAATTTCCCTGCCTCACCATGACCTTCAAGATGGAGTATAGCCAACCAGTTTAGATGAGACACCCTAACCTATCAGTGTTTTGTCCAGACTATACAACTTTTAGTACTGGCATCCAAAAATATGAAAGAAGATCTTCCTGGCCATAAGGCACATGGAAGTGAAATAATCAGCCTTGGTGATCAGAAGCCCTTCTCTCATGCAGGAGCTCATTATTACAAGTCAGTTCAATGTGTGATAGGTTGTAGATGTTAGTAGCAGTCTGCACCACCTACTACATGATTTACCAAAGTCTATACAGGAATCTAAACAAGGCTGAGACTTGAGTTTTGAAAAGAGGAACAGGTAGTCATGATGGGCAGCGGAAATACAAGGGATGTCTGGGGTTGGGGCAGTGGGGGATACAGGAGGACTATGGAAAAATTAGGGACGTGAAGTTGAGCTTGACTTAGAGAGAAGTATGAGCGTGTCTTAGTGGAGAAGAAGAGGATATGACTGTCACAGTGAGATATTGGAGCTGGATTCATAGAATCAGACAGCTAAGTTGCATAAAGTAAAATAGATAAAGTTATTCCACTTAAGTAATGTTGCAATAAGTAATACCTTACTCTATAGATTACCCTGAAGCTATGAACAGATGAAATGAACTTTCAACAACCTACTGGTATTTGTTCTCCAAACTAATTATATCATGTATCACCAAAATTCCTGACCTCTACAATAAATTATCACAAGATGACCAAAATGCTACATTTCACTGCAAAAGACAGGAAATACAGAAACTCAGCTGAAGTCTTTTTCTCTCGAACTCATCTTAAGCTGCATTGCTTACTCAATCATATAAAGAATATGCAATCTTTTTTTTCTTACCCGACTCCAGGCCACCTGAAGAAGAAGCCAAGTTAAGAGTGCAGGCACAGAAAACCAGCCCATGTTGTTATCCAGTCAGCAGTCGCATGGACAGAATTTACAACCAACATGGTATTTAAGACAGTAAATACCATAAATCAAAACCTTTGTCCTTTTATCAATGATTAACTTACCTATCTTGTCCAGTAAACGAAGTCCATCATTACTATATTACAATAACTAACATATACTGTAACTATTTTTAAGCATTGTTGTAGAGTCTCCATCTTTGGAGGCCATCAAAACCCAATCAAACAGCCCTGAGCAAGCTGCTGCAGGTGACCCTGCTGCAAGCAGGAGGATTGGACTAGGTGACCTCGAGAGGTGCCTTCCCACCTCAGCCATCCTGTGATTCAGTGAATAAAGCTGGCACTAAAACCTTTTGAACAACTGAAAGCTAGCAAGACTCTCAGCAGGTAAGACATGAATGTATTCATAAACATGTATTTTTTGAGAGAAAGTGAAAATCGGACATGTGTGCACTTAAAAAAAAAATCTGTCAGCAACATAATTTCAGTATCTCGCTTTTAGGAAAGGCAATGCCATTTCTGTTGTTGATGAATGTGAAACACTGCGTTTGTCAGTAAATCAGATAATTGTTTTCTTCTGGACTATTTAAAAACTCCATACAAGATAATTTTTTACAAGTCAGTGCCATTGTACTATCATCACTGTTTGTTTCTCTTCAGAGTCTTAGTTTTTTCCAATTCGAGTCATCTCTTCTACTTACTGGCTGCCAGAGAGAGCCACAGTTTCTTCTTATGCTTAAACTGAAGGTACTCATGGTAATTGTATGATTGGACTTGGCTAACATTTCACTTTCACAGACCAACCACCTGGTTAGAACATCATACAAACTAAAAACAGCATTTAGATTTTGTATTGTAAATACAGACTCCCAAATTATTACATCAAAATTAATGAATTTCTTATATTATTTCAAGTATCAGAGCTGATAAGAAAGTATTATTTGATCCTAAGTAATGAGGACACTAGAGCAATTTCTAACCACTCAGATCCACAATTGTTTCATTGCTGATCCTTTGAAAAATAGCAGTTTTGGATATTGTTGTTCTTAAAATGTTGTTTTTTTCAACAGAAGTAACAGTAGGTACTGTAATCCTCAACCCACCACCAATGATAGTGTTAGTTGGTCTCAAATTAGTGATGCTTGGAAGGCTGAAAACCTCTTCTGTTAAAATTTCCTCTGCAAGGTCAGCAGCCCTTGAATTCTGCACACTGTCATCTTCAGCTCCTGGGAGATGATGGTTCTCTTTTTGGAGGCTCTCTAGGTAAGATTGGCTATGTCCACAGTAACAAGTACTTCAAACCAAAGGAAAGGATCCGTACATTGAAACAGGTGGTGCTAAGAACCTGGCATCTATGCTGTGCACATTCCAAAAGGTTTTACTTCAGACTGGCTCTGATTTGATCCCAAGGACTGGACGTTAGTGGTGGCAATGGAACTGTGTTAGGTGGGGATCTGCTGAACATATTCTGGTTTAGTTTCAAACCAAAGGAATTAAATTTGGACACTCCAAAACTGCTCTGTGATGTGAACTAAATCATGGTAAGTGGGAACAATGATGATAGCTGCTTAAAAAATACACTCCTGATCAAAACTAAAAGACTAGTGTAGCTGCACCCATTATTCCTTGAGTACAGTACCTTACAAGTGTTTTCTTGAGATGGTGTAGTATGATGAACTCAAAAGAAATAGCACGGTTTTTGGTCTTACTACTTGATGTTGGAAGAAAGCCTAAAAACCTGTTTTTCTACTTCTTTGGTCCCTTTTACATGCAAATAATCAATAGAATCTGTTCTCTGTTCCCAGTCCCCACTTCTGAGATGCATCAACCAGCCATGAGACCTCACACCGGCCTCTTCACAACAGGAGACAGGAGGATGATTTTCCTGTCACAAGGAAGGGCTGTATGAACCTCTGTCTCATTAACATCACTGCTCGCAGGACTGGCTAAGAAGTGACTTATCCAAAGAAAACACTAGAAGGTGTTGGAATTGTGATACCTAACAAAAAAGACATCAAAGTCAAATGCTAACCCTGCATTGTAAAATAGTCCCTACACACATTTTTTGTCCAACTCACGCTGCTTTTTCATTAATTAAACTCAGAGTTTTGACACCTCAAACAGTCACCTCGTATAATAAAACAAGACACAATAGAAAATCAAATAATATATGAACAACAGAATGTCAGGACTTTTAAGGCAGAAGTTCTTGGCATAAACTTCAGTGTCACTTATGAAGTAAATAGTTTTTTAATACATATTGAAGGGAAAGTAATAAATAGATGGGCAGTCTTAAGGCAGGGGTTTTTTCCTATCTCATCATGGAAGATCTTACCTACTTTTGTGAACACATTCTCTGTAATGACAAACATTTTGCTTTATCACCAGCTTACTACCTATGTTCAGGCAATACACCTACACCTTATTCTCCTTAAGGGTTTTGCTACATGACTCTACATTTTTCTTTAAAAAAAGCACTATAGGCCATATCATACTTCTAAGACTGAGCTCCACAGTAAGAAATAACTGAGTATTACTCGAGATGAATTAATAAAGTCTAGTGCAACTTACCTGAATAGATGATGGGCCATTTTACCAGTTAGAGGAGAGGGTGCAGCCAGAAATAGACATACAATGCAAATCAACTTCTGGCTTCATGGCTGGTGCTGTCATGAGGGTTTTTGCTTTTATGACAATGGGACATCCTTCGATGACTATAACCTGTTAGGAAGGGATGGGTTCCACATGTTTAGAAGAGGCAAGGGAATCTTTGGCAGCAGGATGGCCAACTTGGTGAGGCAGACTTTGAACTGAAGAACTCCAGGGATGGGGTCCAAAGTCGCAAAGTTCACACCACTGCAACCAACTGAAGAATAAGTCAGGCCAACCAGAGCAGCGACAAATGTTCCTTAGCTGCCTCCCAGGATGAGAACCAGAAGATCAACCACCTCAACTGTATGAATACCAGTGTATGCAGCCTGAGGAACAAACAGGAGGAACTGGAGCTCTGCACCCAGTCAGAAAGCTATGATATCATAGGAGTAACTGAAATATGGTGGGACAACTCACATGACTGGATGGCTATGGGCTGTTTCCTAAAGACTGGCAGGGAGGAAGAGGGAGAGCAGTCATGCTCTGTATTGAGACCCTTGAATGTATAGTCAATTATGACAATGTGGAAGCCCTGTCTAATGCCTCTGGGTCAAGATCAGAGGATTCATCTCCAAGGGGGATCTTACAGTAGGCATCTGCTACCTACCTCCCAATCAAGATGATAAGGCAAATGAAGCAATACTTGGGTCACTTAAACAAGCTTCAGGTCAACAGAACCTGGCTTTTATGGGTCATTTCAACTATCCATACATTTGTTGGAAGAACAATACAGCAGTTCACATATCATCCATCAAGTTCCTGGAATGCATAGAGGATGACTTCCTCATACAAATGTTAGATGTGCCAACCAGGAATGGAGCACTGCTGGACTTGCTGCTCACAAACCAAGAAAACCTGCTTCGTAAAATCTCAGTTAGTGATAGCCTTGGCTGCAGTGGAGTTTGGGATCCTGCTGAGTACTGTGAAAGTTGCTACTAAGAAAAAGGTTATAGATCTTAGAAAAGCAAACTTCAGCTCACTCAGAGATCAGTTGAGAGATTCTGTGTGAAGCTTCCATGGAGGACTAAGGAGCCAGTGAGTGCTGGGCATTTTTCAAGATGCTTTCCTAGAAGCATAAAAACAGTTCATCCCCTTTAAAGGTAAGGGAAGCAGGTGGAGCAAGAGACATCCTTGGCTTGACTGTGAGCTTCTGAGTCTGCTCAAAACCAAAAGAGAAGCATACCAGAGATGGAAAAGCAGATGAATATCCATTGAGAACTACAAGGGCATTGCCAGGGTGTGCAAAGATGCAGTTAGAAAAGCAAAAGCTCAACTCAAATTGAAATTGGCCAGAGATGTCAAAAACAACAAAGGATTCTTCAGGTATGTAAACAACAAGCAGAAACAGAATGAAAATACTGGTCCTCTGTTAAACAGGAGAGGTGAATTAGTCACCAACAAAGTTGAAAAGGCAGAGGTTCTCAACACATTCTTCACCTCTGTCTTTACCAGCATTGTTGGGCCACAGGTCTTGGAAACAAAAATCCAGGTTTATGCAAACACAGACCTGCCATCAGTGAAGGAAGGGTTGGCATGTGAACTTTTACCGGAGCTTGACCCCTACAAATCAATGGGCCCTGACAATATCCACCCAAGGGTGTTAAGAGACCTGGCTGACGTCGTTCTACGGCTGCTCTCCATTACCTATAACAAGTCATGGAGATGAGGGGATGTCCCAGAAGACCGGTAGAAGGCTAATGTCACCTCCACCTACAAGAAGGGCTTAAAGGAGGATACAGGAAATTATAGGTCCATCAGTCTTACTTCAGTCCCTGGGAAAGTTATGGAATTAATCCTCCTGGGGGCTAACACAAGTCAAATGAAGCAAGTGATTGGGAAAAGCCAGCACAGATTCACCAACGGCAAATTGTGCTTGACAAACCTAATCATCTTCTACAACAAAGTAACCTGCTTGGCTTTTCACCATGAGAACAGTCAGCCACTGGAATTATCTCCCCAGGAAAGTGGTGGATTCCCCAACATTGGACATTTTAAAGATTCAGCGGGGCTGGGTGCTGGGCCGTCTTGTCTAGACAATGATTTTGACAAGAAATTTTGGACCAGATGATCCTTGAGGTCCCTTGCAATTTGGTATTCTATGATTTTCAGATGTCCAAAAAGAATGGCAGTCTTAGATAATGCCTTTATTCTACAGTTATCAGGGCATATAACAGCCAAAAGTAACCACATCCTTTCTTGATACAATCAGGGACCTGTGGAATTCAAGGATGCTATTTCCCTTACCAATTTAATCTGCAGGCTGAGTCCACCAACGTCCTGACTACAAGATTTGTTATTTGAGGAAAAGTAAAAACATTAAACACAAAGCAGAAGGAGCAAGTCTTTAGCTGGTTGATTGCTTTTTCCTTTCTTGGAATTCTAATTCTTTGCCTTAAACATGTTGCACAAGGTTTATGGGTGCTAAGCTATCTAATGAGCCCTGAGTAACTATAAGAGACACCTGCAAAATCTGAGCTTTTGCCAGTCAATTACATTTCTTTCCCCATAGACTCACATGCTCCCATGCCGCTAGTAGATGCAACAAAAAGGAAAGACACCGGAACCTGATGTGAAGCTTTCTGCAGATCCATTGCAGTGACCGTTTGGGTCTCCCGCTGACTTCACTTTGCTAGCACCAGACAGATGGGGAGTGCTGCAGAGCAAACAGCGTGCTCCCCTGGATAGGCACAATCTCTTTGTGTCTGTTCAGCAGCAGTGTTGTCAGTGGGCACTACTGCAGCACAGGTAACAATAACATTAATACCACAGTGCTTATCCCACTGCCTTGCTGCAGGAGGAACGTACATCAGTCATTGTCCAATGCAGATGGGAAGCAACATCTGCTTTAGTCTGCTTAGTAAAGCTACATCTGCAGATAATAATCTGGGAAGAGACAGTAAATGTGGGCAGAGAGATTGGAAAAAATGAGTGAAGTGCAGAAGAACAAGAATGCTCTTTTTAAAATCCAGAGGAACTTAATTTCAAAACTCAATGTCAGCTAACTACAGAGAACCATAAAAACAATCAAAAATAGCTCTATACAGGCAGACATTTTCTAGTCTTTTTGGTAGGTAGTTTACTATTTGAATAGTTTTGTTGATCTTCTGTACTTCAGCCCAGATGCTTCAATAATGTTGTGATCAGTACTGCTCAGTGAACTACTGGAAAAGTGCTGGCTTGTAGAGCACTACATAGCTCACTTAGCAGTGCTTATAGACCAAATGTTAAAGAGTAGGAGGATATTCAAATAGTGTACTACTGTCAGTGGATCGCTCCTTGCCCTGTCTCAACTTCCTGCATTATCTTGCACAAATCAGTTTTACTTTTTCAGTTATCTCCCAAATGGGGACAACTCTGCAATAATATCTCCTTGGCCGATGAGGCAAAAGCACCAGTGAAGATAAGGGCTGTCAGATAAACTTGCAAGACAAGAGACTCTCCATCAAATCCAAAATGCTTTCAGTTGAACACCTAAGTGTTCCAGGTTAGGAAAATCCCATGTTTACAAACCTAGTAGGTGTCAAATGGAATATAATGTACAAAAATTACAACAGATGTCAAATACCAGTGTTCCATCTTCTTGCAGAGGAGCAAACATGACATGTTTGTTCTGATTAAGAGCTATCAAGAAAATGAAACAGACCTTCGGTTTCCTCCCACTGCTTAGCTACAGGCAAATCAAAAAGCAAGGCTAAAAAGCAAACAGCAGAAGCTTGGGTGTGTAAGAGTGCACCCCTTACTGCTCACTGTCACTTCAAACAGGAGCTTTAACTGTTTCTTTTCTTTTGTGTAAGAAAACAATCTTTCTCAAATTAAATAACTACTCATACAGGATTACAGCTCTCCCCCTTTCATGAGAATCTAAATCACGTCCCACATTTTTACACCAGCATATTTTAGGATAAATATGTGTCAGATTACAGTGTGAAACAAACTGTGAGTGGCATCTCAAGGTTACTTAATTGGCTGTAGCTGGCCACTAAGTATCCTGCCACTACGGAAGCATGCTCCAGGGATGCTGAGGTCCCTCTCAGGTGATGAAGCATAAGCCTTAGGCTGGGAGAATTTCTCTCTTCCTTCCAGAGGCCTGTAGCAAGCCCAAACTGCTCTATGCCCAGCCAGAGAACAACTCAAGAACTCTAAGTACGAGGAAGGACAGTGAAGCACGCCTGGTCTCGGCGCCAGGCAGGCTCCCGCCCTGAGGCGGGTGGGAAATGGCACTGGCGAGGTGGCTGACGCGCGGCTGCAGGGAGTCCGCAACGAGCAGCAGCCCCATGGCTCCCCAGCACAGGCTGCAGCGGTCCTCAGGTGCCCCCGTGTGACCCCTGGGCGCACTACAAGGCTTTACAGAGGACCTGCGAAGAACGCGCCTGGGGAAGGAAGGGACGTGCAGGCACCCGGGGTGCGAGTGAACACGTTATGTCTGATGGTCACTCCTGGAGAGCACTCGGTCCTTCCGACGGGAGCCCTGGGGGAACACAGCTGACTTGCCATAGATGATACAGCACACAAGTCAAGCTGTAAGTCTGAGGCATTCAAGTGAGTTAGAAATATCCTTTCTGTAGATTGACTGGAATGACCCCAGTCAGCCTCTTAGCCCCTAAAACATATAAAATATTTATTACATCTTATGAAACATCTGGATAGAAATCCTGCATCTCAAAGCATCTCAGAGTACAACTACTTAGTGAATTACCATTCTTAAATACTATACCTACCTAGAGACAACCCAAAAATATTCAGTGCCCTCTTGTGGTTTGAATTATGAAAGAAGAAAAATTCGTAAGAGAAAGTACTGAAGTTTGAGCAGTCTGAAAGTAACTGAGGTGGCACATAGCTCACACCTTCTGTGACACTACTGCCACAATTGTCACCCTGGAGAGCAAAGCCACCATCTTTCTACTGTCTGCTGTCCACAGCTACAGAAACAGAGGAACCTAACGCAAGGCTTTCTAAAAAACAAGTGCCTGTTACTGGTAAAGAGCAGGTCTGCGTGAGATGTTTTTGATTTTAAACATCTTCCTCATCTCTTCAATCCAACAAAATACTCTCCCCCCAAAGAAAACAACAAAGTAAATCCTAGCAGTTCTAGCAGCCAGAAAAGAAAAAAAGAAAAAAAAAAAAAGAAAAATCTGACTGGTAAAACCTCCAGATTCCTTTGAACTGCAAACAAATTCTGAGAAATATAAACTTCTTGAGCCATAGAAGTAAACATGGCAGGCGAGCTCTGGAATTTATTGATGTCAAGTTTCTTGGTTACTCTATTTGCCCCTGAGGCTCACATCAGCCCCAAGATACTGAGGACACAGCCAGTGGAACTTAAAAACACAGAATATGAGGTGATACTTAGTAGTTAAGTGATATAATCTTAGCTATTTAATTGCTGATTACTTTAACAGACAGAAAGGTGAGTGGGAGGGAAAGAGACATGGTAAACTTATGAGAATTGCTGTGGGGAAGTACATACAGAGGAAAAGAGACAGAAACACAAGGGTAGAGGAAGACTAGAGAGTAATAGTGAGGAACACTTACCTCAGTGACTGAGCGTCCTTATAAGCTTAAGCAAGTTCATAAAAACAGTATTCTGTCACTAAGCCCTGGGAAATGACCTGCGGCTTCGTGGACCTGAGGAATGCATCCTAAATGTATACAGAAGAGTTAAGGCAAAGATTGAAAATGCAATTAGATGCTTTCCAGTGAATGCATTTGGCGGCTTCTGCAGTTCTCCCCC
>VZRW01008209.1:110572-122440 GCA_013398125.1 Aegotheles bennettii | reverse complement strand
AAGGGAGGAAGGGAAAAAAACAAAAACCATTAAAAGGAAGTGCTACAAATAGAATAAGGCTGGTTAGGGCTGGGAAACGAAGAGGTGAAAACTGCTTCTTCCCAAACCAGACCTACGGTTTGAGAATAAAACACAGTACAGACCTTTACTCATAAGGAGAAAAAAACCCCTCATGCTTTAAACCTAGTAAGAATTTGGTAATTCACTGGGAAGTGGCAATTTTAACATTACTGAAAAGCCGTCTCACAGTAGAGGCCGTGAATTTTGTCTCCTACGTGCTTTCAAACACACCTGCAACAGGACACAAAAGAAACCTGGTATCTTGAGCAAGTTTAAATGCACACTGTTCTGAGAACAGACTATGTAGTGTTTGTGCCCTTTCACTGCTAGTTCCTCCAACTCTAAGAGAGCCCCGAAGATGCTTTTGACAGATGTTCCTGTAGCTCTGCTCGCCTGCAATTAAACAACCTTGGCTGCTAGGTTCTGCAGCCATTTCACAAATGGCACAATGTTTACAAGACATATCAAAGTGCACATCTCTTAAGAGCATCTGTGAATTAGTGTGTCTGTTTCAGCATAAAACAAAGGATATAAAAAACACACTAGCTGTACTCTCCTATAGCAGAGTCCTCTCAGACACTTGTGTTCAAATCCCAAAGGGCTCAAGAGCCACATCTAAATAAAGAGACCCAGGAATGCTTCCCAAATACAGAAAACCTTCTAGCCCTGACTACCTGTCAGAAGATGACCTGGGTGCACAAAAGTCCCCCTCTCTCCCTGGGAAAGAAGCCCTGCCTTAGGACTACAGTAGGACAAAGAGGAGTTTTGCAGAGCTCACGTACCCTGTAACCAACATACTGCCAATAAGAATTAAACACATTGAGTGCATTCTCTCCAAGTAATGAAATATGCCTTGCTACAGTAAAAGAAAATTAAATGGAATCTCTAACAAAGGGCTTATAAATCAGATTTCAGAGATACAATAATCAATTTAGAGCTCAGAAAGCTACATTCTAAGGAGAAAGAAAAATGGACTAATAAAAAGTAAATTTACATATTTTTGCTATATTTCTACCATTCAAAATAAGACATTAATTCAATTTTATAACTGCATTATCATCTGTATGTCCTTAGAACATAAAAGCACAAAAACCCAAAAAAACCAAAGGGGTTTTCAGCTCAGAAATACAGGGCAGCAGGATAAATCATCTAGACGCCACCACCTTCCTGGTCCAGTAATGTAGCCAGTCCAAACTTACTTTCTTTCCTCATAAAAACATTAACTCTTCTTAGTAAATCAACCCTTAAAGAAAAAGGTTTTAGTATTGGCCCCAAGTGTTATATGCTTTTTTTCTCTCTCCTTTTAGGAGGTTATTTCTCTATTAACATCACATAGAACAGAAACATATGAACATGGGAGGCAGAAAAGCAGCATGAATGAGTTTTGTCCAACCTATGATCTTTTGTGCTCAAGGAGAGATCTTAAGATGTGAAGATCTTAAGGTAACTTGTGAGCTCATGAATGAATCGTGAGCCACGACTCATCAGTTGGAGCAGCATACACATCGTTCTAATCATGCAAAGCGTAAAGGCATACAGCTGACCATGTACTTATGTTGAGAAAGCGTCTGGAAAGGAATAAGTAACAGCAAGGGGACTGATCATCTTTATTATGCACCAAAGAGACAAACAGAAAATAAAATACTTTAATAGGAGAAAAAATAGAAGGTACAATTCAAACATAATATACCATTTTGAAACCATACACGATGCAACGCAAACATGAAAACTTTGCTGAACAGCAATCTTCTAGTGAAGATTGCACGTTTTGAGTACAAGCATCACCCATCACAAATACACAGCTTTTTGTGTATGTCTGAGTTTCAGTGAGAAAGATCATGACCAGCAGCAGCATATTTAAATAGATTGTTTCATTTTTATTAAACGCTTACCTAGTGAATGTATTAGATGCAACCTCTTCATATTAAAAGTATAAAATCTTAACCAAGGCAGCGCCTGCCAATACAGATTTTAACATGTGCGAATAAAGAGGCTAAACATTTTGCAACTTTTTTTTATATTGCATTTGTACACATTCGTTGCTTTAAAATGTGCATTCAAGTCTCTCAACATTTAAACATGACTAAAATGCTCAGCAACTAGGCATTGACAACTAATTATTGCTATAGAAAAACTTGTTTCCCAGAGTTTTAAAATAGATGTAATTTCATTTGCAATTCTCAAGATATGTTCAAGTAATAGAAATAACTAGTTCCAGTGTCCATGAGCCATTCTGAATCTGTATTGGCTGTAGGCATTTATTGCCAGATCATATAAATATTTTATTGAATCTAAAAAAGTTAACTAAACTTACATATACCTATTACATTCCTTAGGAAATGTACGTAATAATAAAATCCCCACAGTATGCATTTTTATTTTTAAAAGCTAAACCTTTAGCAACAGACTACCTTGAAATCCCTTTCTGTCTAAGGGCACAATTTCATAGTTGGCTTTATAGAGGAAAAGAGAAAGTGAAAAATCCAAACAGCCTTTTCAGTTGGATCAGTGAACCACTCCAAATCAGTACGTGGTCACGCAAGCACTACAGCTGACAGACGAGTGAGAATATGCAACAAGGGTATGGGGGGCAAATAGGGAAGTTGGAGTACAAGATCAAAGCAAGGCCTGCTGACAAAATACCGTATTAAGCTGTTAACAAAATGCAATATGTGTTGTTATAAAAAGGATATAACCTTTAGACATTTCTGAAATAGCCAGCTTTTTCTGTATTTTAGCCAGCTACGTCTTCAGTAATGTTTTATACTCTTGAAAAACAGAAGATAGAAATGCCAACTTATAGTGTATAGAGTTTTAGTTCCAGCACTCAGCATATTAGAATCAAGATTCAGTACTGAAACCCATTACCATGCAGAATGAGGCATTTCAACCTTACCAGTTTCGAAATATGAAATATCCCAGTATTTAAAGAATCACCAAAACCTCTATTTGGAGAGCAAATGGGAGCCAGGGCACAAGAATTAGATTGTACTTCAGCTGCACAACTGATATAAAATCACTGGGGATGTTTTCCACCACATATATAATACCCATTAAGAACAGTAGTTTGACAACGGGTGACGGTGACACAAGATGAATAACCAGTCTTAAAAGGTACACATTCAGAACAGTCAGTATTTAAACCTCCAAAATGTAAGCTGTATAGCTTTCTTTCCCCTTCTCCCCATTAGTATTAACTAAACAACCTTAAAGTTCTTCTACAAATGGATTTTCCACTTAAACTGAAATTGTATTATTGCTCCGTTTTCTCTGATTTTGATGACAGTCTTTCTGGGAATGTGGAAATCTAAAATAGGAACTCTTAAAATATGTTGGTAACTGTTTTAGCGCAAGTTTTTCTTCTCAGCTGTTTTTTCAAGACTTTGGATGCAGGAGATGTCCAAGTTTTAAACAGTCTCACCAAAATAAACAAGTTCATTTCCAAACGTTGGTAGGTCTGAAGCTAATTAGTTCTCTAGTTACACAGCCTTCCATGAAAGACAGGGCAGACCAAAACTCGAATTCCAAATGCAACAACAGAAGTTCTTAAAAAGCTCCAACAAAATGAAAAAGTAGCTGGTCACAGTCATACACCGAAAAAGTGTACCTTTTGCATGTCATCTTGAATTGCTCAGGAAGTATGCCATCTTCCTTAGTAGCTGGGAGCAAAGGGAAAACTCCTCACCCATCACTTTAGTAAGCAAGCATCCTATTTCAGTTATGCTCCAAAAGGGGAAAAAATAGATGTAATTATTCTTAGGCAATGGCATCATTCTTTCTCAATGAAAGGTGAAAAAAAAAACCTGCTCTGCATTGTTGATCTATAGAAAACAAATATTATTTCTTTAGTTGTTATTTTCATTCACATAGTAAAGGTAAAAAACAAATCACAACATCAAATAAAACTTTGTCCTTGGACAGGAGGAGAAAAACAATTATCATCTCATAGATACCTTACCAGATGACAAATGAACTTAAAGAAACTCAACAGTGCAAAAGAGCATCTTTATATGTCTTTCTAAAGATACTTTCAAAGTTGGTTTTGGTGAATTAAAATATCTGACATTAATAAAAGAAACCATGTAATTAACAGAGTAGTAAAAGTTAGAGAAAATCAAGACAACGGTGGGAAGTTCCAAAAAGGTCCCCAATTCCACAGGGACAGATCTCAGTAGATGTCAAGTTTGAGTTTCAGCAAAATCATTTATGAAAAGTCCTTAAGAGCATGGATAAAAGTTAAGCCTGAAAAGTGGTTACTGAATCCCACTTTTATTAATACAGACTTCAGATCACCAACAGAATTAATGTGATTTTTCTCTCAGATAATCAGTAAGATGAAGGGGGGCTATACTTTAAAAGTTCACATGACACGATTCTTGAACTGCATTTTGGTATTGGGCTTCTTCATCAAGCTGAAGATTCTAAACAAAATGAAAACATCATCAAAATGAAAAAAATACTCAAAATGTACCATAGTCCTTAAGTTTACTCATTAATTTTTCACATTTTTACGTAGGAATTGGCACCTAGATTAAGACTCTCCATCTTTATGTGTACTAGATGATTGTTTATGTTGCACAGTATCTTTTATTTAACCAAAAGATACATGACACAGGAGAATAATCAGATGAGTGGGACAAGGCTCATTAAGCAGAAGGGTCCATCTTCTCTCCCTGGCTCAATTACATTACAGAATAGCCAGCTCAGGAAAGCTGACTGTGTCATGCAATTCTTATAACAGGGCTTCCAACCAGCCATAACATCCTCCATTAATAAAAACAAAATGTAATCCCCAGACAACGGTAATCATAGGTTCTTGAGAATATGCTGCTTAAAATTAGAAAGCAAACACGTATCACAAAAGATGGGTGGTTAACCCTGCTGCTTTTGAAGACCTATCTTCCAAGTTAATATGTCACAGTAATACTTTTTTAGTGCAATTCTGTCAGCTTCCCCAAATCTGAATTCCAATCACCAGTTTTACATCCTCAAACATGCAAGATGCACTCATGTCAAAGAGTGTAACCCTGTTCCAATCTCCTGGCTCTTCATGCCTTTGTCACAGATCACTTAACACAAAGGACTACATGCATCACCTTTGCTGTCTCTAACCTGCGAAGCTGCCTATGCCTCAGATACTATGCTCGTCCCACACAAAGCTCAAGCAGTGTACCCCAAAGCCTGTCAAACTCTGTAGAAACTACAACACAAACTCTCCAGCTCTCTGATCCCACATGCAGGACTCAACTGGTTGGCTTGACTTACAATCCACCCACTGACTACACCTGTGTATGTAGCTCTGCATCTACTCCAAGGTAATTTACTCAAAGTGAGACTGAAAGAAGACAACCAGGCAATGATTTAATGATACATCTCTCTTTCACACTGCAGCCCCTCTCCCAGCATACCAGAAGAGAGGTCGTGGCAGTAACGTCAGCTAGTCAAGCTGCACTTTGAGTCCTGAGAATTATGATTTAGCCATTTCTGTCACAAAAGGTAAAAAATGTCAATAAAATAGAGTAGTATCTGTTTTATTTCCCCTAGAGGCAGCTGTAATAAACTGTTCTGGAGAAGCAAATAGTTCAGTCTGAGAACACTAAGTTGGACTTAAGTCATCAGCTTGGAGCAGAGCTGAACTGCTCTGCTGACAACACCTATTCCCAGTAGCACTTCATGTTGATAATGGAAAGTTTAAGGACAGGCCTACTTCTGAGTTCTGTACAGAGCAGGAACATAGCATGTCCAGAGCACAAACAAGTTTGGCACAAATTTTTTATTTGGCATTTTTATTTATAGAAAAAAGTTCACCATTTATTCCCCTACGCATCAAAGAAGAAAAAGCTTACCACAAATTCTCCGTAGTCAAACCGGTGTCTTAGATTTAGGTGGTTAACAAGATTTCTAGTAACCTGGTTAGTATCTGCCCAAGGAAGAGATACACAAATAGGACAGATCTGAATTTGGAGGGGAAGGAGAAAGAGAGAGAATTTTAAAAAAGTTATTGGTAATACAGAATGCATCAAAGACATGTTCTATAGGACTAACTAGTCTATTACTCATCCACTATCAAAATACATCAAGTTATAGTTCTAAGTGTTCTTTTCCTCAATTGTGTAACGTACAAAAATGACATTTCAAACTTGCCAAATTTCTTAGTGTTTCTCTTAGGAGTGGGGGATTATCACATCTGTCTGGCACTCTTTTTGTCAATTTCCGTTATTTAAAATTTTAAAAAGAAAGTGATTACTGCATCCTACTTATTGTCTAGGAGTATTTTCAGAGAATCACAGAATGGCAGGGGTTGAAAGGGACCTCTGGAGATCATCTAGTCCAACCCCGCTGCTAAAGCAGGTTCACCTGGAGCAGGCAGCACAGGATCGCATCCAGGCAGGTTTTGAATGTCTCCAGAGAAGGAGACTCCACAGCCTCTCTGGGCAGCCTGTTCCAGGGCTCTGTCACCATCAAGGTAAAGAAGTTTTTCCTCGTGTTCAGATGGAACTTCCTCTGTTCCAGTTTGTGCCCATTGCCCCTTGTCCTGTCACTGGGCACCACTGAGAAGAGTCTGGCCCCATCCTCCTGACACATGCCCTTTAGATATTTGTAAGCATTGATAAGATCCCCTCTGTCTTCTCTTCTCCAGGCTAAACAGACCCATCTATCTCAGCCTTTCCTCATAAGAGAGATGCCCAGTCCCCTAACCACCTTTGTAGCCCTAATTTTCATACAATTAAGATGATCAGGTAAGCTGAAAGAAAAAATAACACACCCTATATGGATGCAAATAATAAAAAACCAGATTTTCCTCCTTCATTCCCTTTGATTACGTTAGATTAATTTTCAAGTAACTGTAGGTTTCACATGAAACAATAGTTACGTTGCAAATGGGACTCTATAGAGTCTTGTTTGTTTCTCTACGTTTGTTTCACATCAAGATAAATGAGACAGCTAAGTCGGAAATGCCTTAGAACCAACAAGAAGCTGGACAAGAAACATTTTCAAATGAAAGTCACTCCTCAGATTAAATGCACTGCATTTAACTGATCTTTCTCAGATCACAGTGATCTTCACAGACACAGACTAGCTACTGCACATTTAAAATTGTTCACATAATTATAATGAAAGTAGCTTAAGAAGCATACATAAGCAACTCTACTTACTACAGGAACTATCTGATAGAGATGTCTATTATTACAGTGATCAAGCAAACGCTGTCTGGTAAAATTGGCTTCCTGACACAGGGGGCATTTGAAAGTTGGATGTGCACTGTAAACAGAAATACACAGTATTAAACTGAGTTTTAAAAGTAGTGTTACAAAAAGCACATTTCATCTGTTATCTTGTCATCATTTTCCCCTATTTTGATAACAACAAAAAACCCCCACCCTCACTGACGTAACAGTGGATTTAATGGAGTTCCACTGCTACTTCCAAATTACAATTTTAATGCATATTTATTATTTGTACAACTAGATGCATTCTTCTAAGACTTGGACTCTAGAGAGTTCTTTTGTTCCAATTGCAATTGCACCCTCTTACTCAGTGGTAACAGCTTTTAGTTCAAATCCTTAAGGAAAGTACTGAAAAAAACCCCAAATTCTAACTTACAGATGCAAAGGAAGAAGAAACTACAGGGGTGATTTTTAATACAACTTGTTGTAGGTGTAGGGGGGTTTTTTCAGTTAGTAAAAGCTTCCACTGTGATTGTCTGGATCTATTTTAATAGTAATTATTGAAAAATAAGCAGCCTACCTTGTTTCTCCTTGAAGTATTTGATTATTAGCCATCTCGCCATTATCAGATATTGCATCACTCCTGCTACTTTAAATTAAGAGAAAAAAAAATGAAAATTGAGATTATTTTAGTCCACTACCAAATTTTTTAGAAGTTTAACAATAACAGGGAAAAAAAAAAGCATATCCATTAAGTCCTATGAATTTCAAGGCAAAACATGTAAGGGCATGTATTTTAACTCTCACAACTTTTCCTTTGGATCAAGGTATGTCTCAGTATTTAGTTACCATGGTGACCTTTGGTAGAATAGCACATAGCTTTACAGGAAAGTGGTATATAAGGCAACAAACATTTAGTTAACAGAATGGTAACGGACATAACAGCCAAGTAGTTCAAAAGGCATTAAGAACTACATGAATGTAAGACAGGCAGCACTTTCTAAGTTTTTTTACTTAGGACTATGTAAATAGGCATTTAACTGCCATGCATTTACAGAAATAATTTACATTATTCAGCTACAGCAAGATAAATTTTCTTGGGCTGTGCACAAAATAAACTATTTTCTAAAGTAAGAGTGACAGACAGGAACACTTCAGAAAGTACATTTGACCACATATACATCTCTAGCTAAGCCAGAAGAAACTGCTAAGACATGCTGATCATTCTAAAAACACGAATATTTACAGTCGCAGAACTGGTCACGGTACATTTTTTATACTTCTGTAATATTTTAAGCACAGGTATTCTATATAGTGATATAACAATATCCAGACATTTTGCTGAAACATTGACGCAACTAGTTCGGGTAACAGCTTAAACTTCTGCTTGCAATATACTGATGGGTTGAAAACCAAATACAGAGAAGTTCAGACTGCTAAAAAGAGAAAATAGATGTCAAATCAAAATAAAAGACTGGCTATATATAATAAAGCCCCGTGAAACCAGTATGGGAAAAAAGGCCTTCAAAAATAAGCAAAAATCCTCAACCAAACCAAATACATAAGTGAGAAGGTATGAAAAAGAAAGTTCTTTAGCTTTACTGCCTGAAAAAAATGGTAAGTGGCATTTTTATTTTATGGTGTGTAACATACCGGAGTTCCTTATACGTTACATAAGAGAACAGTTCAAAATAAATCAGAAAGCAAAAGTTTGCACAGTATTGTTTTGAAATAGGATACCTACTAAAATGGACTTAGGAAAGGGGGATTGGGGAATAAAAAGAGAAGGAAACTGCCCTGGGGCTAAATATTATGAAATCTGTTACAAAGCAAGCTGCTCAAATGCTGTCAAGTCAAGGAAAGCAAGCAGCAAATACTACACGCTTTTTAGGAGGTTCCCTAGAAGACATTCCAAACCATCACGTAGAAAGGGTTTCTTCCGTTTGCTAAGAGTAAAGAAAAAGACCTGCAAAACCTGTCGTTTTTTGAAGCACAAAAACATGGACAATAATTATTGCAAAAAAGAAGGCATGCCCTGGAAAAAAAATACTTTCCTTGGGGGTGGGGGGGAAAGAAGATGCATTGTTATACATAAAACACCTCGATTACCTGTTCCCTGTTGAATCTTGGGAAATCTGTACCTTTGGAATAATAGAGGAAACACCATATTCATCCTGATACTTCTTACACGTTTTATAGTGCTGTCTCATCCACGAAAATCTAACCTGCAAATGAAATGCCAAATTACTGAAAATATACTAAACAATCCAGGGATAGAAGGAAAAGATAATTCTGTCAACAGAATGCAAAGCATGCAGGAATTATTTAGACAGCATATGCAGCAGAAACCAGAGCTTCTGTCTCCCCTCTCAGCGTGAACACTTTCTTCCCCAACAGGAGATCTTCGATTCCTTTCTCCATAGAGCCTCTGTCACTCTGTGGGACTGGAGAACATTCCCACACCCCAAACCCCCAACAGCCAGGCAACTGAGCGAGCTCTCTCAGGGGTGAAAGCTGCGAGTAAATTCCATTTAACGGAAACAAAGTCACAGGAACTACACCTCCCAGATCATCGATCAAGGACTGATGAGCTATGATAGAGAGGGAACATGAGGATGGGATAAGCAACACTGTTCCTTCAGTCTTCTCTGGCCTGCTGTTACCTTGTGCAGAGCAAAACCTTTTTGCATTAGATGTGTTCTGAGAATACATAACTCTTCTCTTTGAGAAAAAAAAAAAAGAAAGGAAAAAAGGTGAATGAACACCAACTTAAGGCCACCTATCCAGCTTAAATGCAAGGCAAGACAATGAGTTGCTTAGATTCGTCAGAAGACAGCTGTGCTGGACATGCCCTAAATCAGAATTTCAGGTCCAACAGCACTGTCAGAATGTGCTTAGAGGTTTAGAAGCTGAACTAGATCACATCATGCCCCTGTGCCTAAATTCCACTGAAGTTCTATTTGGTTCTTTCTTCCAGTTTACCAACTTGTTATTGTTTCTTTTTCCTAGATTTTCATCCTAATGAATCCTGTGGAACAAAGCAAGCAGCGCAGCTTTCCACTAGTGCTAAAGTTCACATTGGCAGAACCAAGTCCCAAGTGAAACAAAACATGAAGACAACTACCTGGATTTGGTGCAATTTGATGTAAACAAAATGTGTGGCTGAAATCCTGCATCCATTTATGTCAGAAGAGAGATTACTCTTGACTTCAGTGGGGGTCAAGATTTCACCCAATGTTCTGAAAATAATGACCCCTTTACGAAGGGGATGTAAACCGACTGATGGGGCAGGGGGAAATTACATATGACTGTATGTACACCAAGAGTAATCAACCTGTACTTTTTTGTTTCAAATTAGATTTTACAGTAGCTCTAAGCACTTTCATTACCATAGTGAAAGTTTCTGAGGTCTTCAATGTATCTGCAACTTTCAGTTGTCTAACTTTTTTTTGCCAGTTTTATAGCTGTATCCAGTTTTCGCATTGTTTTTAGGAAAAAGACTCCACTTAAAAAGTCCTTACAGACAAGATCCTCTTTCAGTTTACGATTGCTAGGCATATCTAGCAGGCACTGAATGCCTAGTATATTCACAAGCCACACAAATCTAAGTTCAACCTGCTATAGGCTCTTTAGCTTCAAGACAAGAATGACACACAGTAGAAGTGTGTCTGGTCAAAAATAAGAAAAATTTATGCAATTTTTTTGTAAAAGTTTTACTCTACCTGCTTCTCACAGCATCTACAGCCCCCAGAAGCTTTCTTCATACTGTTTTCAACATCTAGAGCCCTTTTGGGATACGTTCTTTCCTTTTTAGTCACGCTCCCCCGGCAGAGAGGACAATGTGTTCCACTTTCTCTGACAGCTGTCAAGAAGCACTTCCTGCAAAACCTAAATTAAAAAGTTAACCACAAACACAGGTTAGCAAAGCCAAGGAAGTTACACGCTTCGTCCTTGAAGAGAGCTGGATGATTATCAGGAAAAAAAGATATATACCAGAGTAGTAGTCTACTGAATAAAAATCTTTACAAGCAAAGTGAAACTAATGGTGCTGAGGAAGTACACAGAAACTAGGGGAACTCGGTAGTGCACTTCAGGTAAAGATCTTCCTATTTACTGTCTAGTATTCCTGAGCTGTACACCAGGTTGATCATTAATGACACACTGACTGGTGCAGCAGGCAAGGGATATGGGAAAGTGTTACCACAGTAACTCCTGTTTATTGTCCTTAAGTGGAGCCAGAAATACTGCGAAGCTCCATCTCGCAGGGGTTGCCAAGGGCCTCGGTTCACCGGGGCCCGCGGTTACCAGCTGCCAAGGCTGTTCTGCTTTCCGGCAAAGCAGCACTCCGTAATTACACGTTCCTCTGGAAAACACAGGGCAGGCGAAGTGAAATGAGGGAACGGCTAAGCTATGGTCCTCGTTTGGAGAGAAGCAGGAGGCTATGGGGCTGCAGAGGCGGGTTAGGTGAGCTGCGGGAGATGGTCCCATCCACCGGCCTCGGGAGGCGTCTGCCCGACCGAGCGCTACAAAGGAAAGAGCCGAGGGAAGGCCGGGCAGGCCGGGCAGCCTCCGCCCGCCCCGCCACCGCCCCCATGCCCGGGGCGGCGAGCTCCGGGGGTCCCCCGGCGCGGCTCCGGGC
>VZRW01008209.1:96327-109806 GCA_013398125.1 Aegotheles bennettii | reverse complement strand
AGGGCCCAGGCCCCGGCGCCGGCCTGCGGTAGCGGCAGGCGGGACCACCCCTCAGCGGCCCAGGCTGAGGAGCAATGGGTCCTTCACCTTCATTTTCCCTGTCTCCTGGGGACTGCAGCTGTCCGTACCATGGCCTGTACCATGGTTCGGAGGATATGACCAGGTGGGGAGATCTCCGAGGCCTGTGGTTCAGCCACCCTTTCTGCATTTCACAACTCTTTAGGCTCCAGACGCCCATCAGAGCTGCCTCTGGTGTCTGCGGCGATCGGCAGCAAGGGGCACTGCCCACGCCACCCCCGGGGCTCGTGGAGGGGTGGCAGGGGACAAAGCTGAGGCTCAGGTCTCTCTGCAGGTGAGGAAGAGGGGCAAACCATCCTGTGAAGGATGCTGTTTGCTTATTCGGCATCCATCACAATTACTCAGCTAAAAATGGTAATGTCTTCCTAAGCAAAAGCGGGGACAGCAGAACAAAAGCCAAGGACTGCCCTAAATACCTTCTTTTTATACCACATGGAGGCAAAATTTGAATGCCGGTAAGTGCCAGGAGGTCTGTGTCATGGCTTAACCCCAGACGGCAACTAAGGCCCACGCAGCCACTCACCCACTCTCCCCCAGTGGGATGGAGAAGAGAATCAGAAGGATAAAAGGGAGGAAACTCAGGGGCTGAGATAAAGACAGTTTAACAGGTAAAGCAGAAGTCATGCACACAACCAAAGCAAAACAAGGAATTCATTCACTACTTCCCATCGGCAGGCAGGTGTTCAGCCATCTCCAGGCGAGCAGGTCTCCATGTAACAGTTATTTGGGAAGACAAGCACCATAACTCCAAATGTTCCAGCCCTTCTTCCCCCAGCCTTATGTGCTGATCATGGCATCATATGGTCTGGAATATCCCTTTGGTCAGTTGGGGTCAGCTGTCCCAGCTGTGTCCCAGCTTCCTGTGCACCCCCAGCCTGCTCGCTGGTGGGGTTATGTGAGAAGCAGAAAAGGCCTTGACTTTGCATAAAGCCCTGCTCAGCAATAATGAAGACATCCCTGAATTACCAACACTGTTTCAGCGCAAATCCAAAACACAGCCCCATACCAGCTACTATGGAGAAAATTAACTCTATCCCACCCAAAACCAGTACAACCTGAAACACTGAAGGAAAGCACATCTGAAGCAATGGGCCTGATGTAAGAGTTAAGTTGCCTGGGCTGGGATATTTGCTGCCCAGGCTTCAGGTCAGGAGAAAATCTGGTGGACAAGGCAGAAATCCCTAGGCAGGAATCTCCTGGGAGAGAACAGGCCTGGGATTTGAGGCATTGCAGTAACAAGCCCTGTTGTAACTGGCTGTGCTACCTCAGGAGTCTACTGCTCCCCTGTGCTCATCACAGCTCTGTTAAGAAGCTGCTAAGGGTTAGCTGAGCTGTTCATAGACTGGAAAAAAAACCCTACTATTTAAAGTGATTAACTGATTATCTTCTTCCTTGAAATGAAGTAGGAAGCCAGGCTGGTATATCTGAGTAGGCACGATGGGTGCCGAGTAGCAGTTGGTGGCAGTAACCTCTTCAACAGCTCGAGTACAGCCAGAAGAAGACCCAGAACTACACCTTAATTGGTAAATACCTAGTAGGAAGCTTCTTGTGTATTTTTTGTGTCAGTTAGGACTATACCACAGCTGTATAGCCAGTTTCAGGTGTGCCCTACCCATGCAGTGTGTCAGTGCTTTAAAAGGAAGAATTACAGAAGCCTCAGTTCAGACGCTATGCAACCACCTTGCGTTACTCATTGGGAGAGGGACAGCATGGCCTTCAGTCTCAGCACGTGAGAGGCTGGCAGAGATGGGTTTCCAGGTCTTTTCAGTCTTCCTGTAGGACTTCAGCAAAGCATGTCCTCATGCCTCAATTTCTCAATCTGTAAAAGGGGAGCAGTTTTTAATCACCAAGTAAGGCTGCTGTGAAGTTAAATTAATTACTGCAGGTAAAGAGGGTTATGTCCTTTGAAGGCAGGTGTTAAACAAAAGCAAAGATTTATTATTAAAGGAAGATGATAGGTCCATTTGAACTTCGTTCAACAGACCACAGTATTTATCGATTAGTACTTTCGGCAGGGGGATAAATTGGACAGATGACCTCAGGGAAGTAAACTACAGGAAGGTGTGTGTGAAGGCATTCATGCTCTTGCTAACATTATTGTAAATCTTGATCCTATAATAAAGCTGTGACCTTGAAGTTGACAACTAGTACACCACACAGCAATATGTGGCATGGCACCAGCCTTGTAAATCTTAGGTAGTTTTTGACATTGACATAGACAGCATGTAAAGAGAAATCAGCTGAAGTTTATGAACACATTTACTTCAAGGAAAGTGTCGTTGTTTGGGACGGACGCGACATACAAAGAATAGTGATCCAAAGCCAAAAGGCTCAAACAGCTAACAGCTAACTGCCACCTTTATTGTTCTAACAAGCTCTTATACACCTTTTCTTAAGGAATATGTGCACATGTATAATTGGTTCAACAAAAGATCAACAGTTCATGATTGGATGACTTTTTTCTCTGCTGCAACTTCAATAAGCTTCTTCTTCTGGTGGTCTGCCAGCTCCTTAATCTTGTTTTCTCGGCTCTTCTCAGGACTTCCCAGGCTCTTCAAGGGGCCTCTTCAAGGGTACATGGTTATCTGCTCAAGGTCAATATCAAACTTACATTTCAATCCCCTGCACCAGCCAAGGTTTCCCACAGGAAAGCATTTTAAATCAGACTTTTTGGATTAAATGAAACCAACGGCTCTGCCAATTTTTTATTCCTCGTGATAAAATGTGCTTGTGAAATGAAATCTCAACAATGAATACTTGTAGAACTGCTCATAAAATTTTGCTGTTTGCAAGGGGCAACTGCCAGCAAAGAGGTAAATTTTATCACCTTTGCACAGCTATTGTACAACTTTGTACGACTACTTTTTGTACAACCATTATCTTGGTTGATTTCTTGACAATGCTGCTGCTGCTTCTAGAATAGCACATGTCCTTGCCAATATGAAAAAGGCAGGGATTTGTTCTGTGGGAGTGGTCAAAGATGGATGTGAGCAGAAGGGGAAAGAGAAAGCTGTGTAACTGCAGGGGGATCATAAGATGCCATGTGCAATGGGAAGGACATCCTTTGCTCCTGCCAGGCGTATCTGTATCACTACCAACAAAGAACACTTGCAGCCACAGATGAAACTAAGGACATACATACAAAAAGTTGTCTATACATTTTTTATATATGCAGGAAGCCATAAACCCAGTATTTTTTTCCGTATGTTTTTGGCTACTGGCAAAATTTCCCTCTGGCAGATGAGACTTTTTTTAAGTTACTCAAATGTTCACACAAATCCCAACCTTTGGAGCCACACTGTCCATCTTTCTGACTGAGGAGTTTTCATTCCCAAGGACAGTTCTCAAAGAAAAAGGAAAGCAACTTTCCCAGGCACATGAAACATTGAGTCTCTCTCTTCCCAAAAAAAGAGCTACTTTTGGATTCCAAGAAAAACTAGTACAGAAGACAGAAAGTCTGTCAGAAGTTTCCTTGTTAACAAGTTACCATGTGATTAAAGCTGCTTTGATCATTACACATGCTTTATGCCTGGACATGAATTTTAATTTCTTACAGATCAGCTGCATCTTTGAAAGATACCATGTTATACTGTCCTTGTAAAAAACCACACATACTTTTTTAAATTTGCATAGTAAGAATACAGGTTAGTTAAGAGATGCTGTCAATCTCTTGAACAGGTTTCTACTTTTTATTATAAATATTCACTTCTTGCTATCCTTTCAAGATGGCTTTCACTTGCCCACTTTGCTCATTTTGAGTCTCATCTTGCATTGTAAATGGAAACTTATGTGCAGTCTTAGGAGGTCCTGTCCTTGACAGCAGGTAGTATGCCTGATACTGTTTCAAGGTTGTTCCAATTTGTTTGGTCCTGTAGCATCTGAAAAGCTGTTTGCCATCTACCTCCAGCATTGTCTTGTCATCATCAGTGTACAAGTGTACAAAAGACTGGCCTGCTCCTGGGACAGAGCTGCAAGCAAATAGGAGAGGCTGCTACCAAAGCCAGTGTTTCTGTATACTGAACTAGGAGCAAGTTCAGGACACTTGTGTTTTAGGTAGAGAAAATGACAATATTTTATTTTACTCATATAAAAAAAAGAACACATTTTTTTTAAACAAATTTAATTTAAAAAAAAATTTAAAACAAAACACTGCTTAAGAAAAAATAACACAAGATTTTTAGGTCCACACAGGTTACTAACACTCCATTAGTTGCAAAAGGCTAAATTTTAATGACTGTGTTTATCTACAGAACATGTTCTTCCACCCTTTTGCAGTAGTCCTTACTCGCCATTTGGATGACTCACACGCACGTATTCTAAGAATGACCCATCCAGACCTCTTTCAAGAAGAACTTCTCCAACAGTGTTTATGTCCTGAAAGAAAAGGATGTCTTATTGTCTACCAAGATAGTAATTAATGTGATAATTGATTTAATTTTGACTGCTTGGGTTACCAGTTAACAAAATACTGGTTTCAGTGGGTTTACATCCCTGTTTGAAGTTTACTGCCCAACTTTCTACGCCTTAGTGCTAAGTGCACCGCAACACAAAGCAAGAAAAATATTATGAAATTTGAAATAAGTGAGAATGTCAAATGTAGAAACAGACAAATTCAGTGATTATGCAAAACCCAACAATGCTAATGCTGTTTATTAACGAGTCCAATTTGGTGATGCATGCTATATTACCGTGCATAGAAATGAATACTCAAGTCTTAGCTATACTTTATGAAGCTATGTATGTGTGAGCTATCATTAAAGTGCTATCATACGCAGGTCTGTTTCCACCACATGCATGAATTACAGGTTCAGATTATTAAGATGGTTCTTCACCCCTGCCCTCCATTTGCGCATAATTTTCTTTAGTGCTTTTTGCCCAATTAAAAACAATGTTTTACATCTTTCTTTGGGATTTCTTCTGGATGAGTATCAAACAAATATAGGAAAGCACTAACTGATATTCTTAAGAAATGCTAACAGCATATTAATGCTTGTGCTGCATTTTCTATTTTACAGCCCACTCAGAGAGCAAACAGCAGCAACAACATGCAGAAGTACAACTGTGTCATCTTAGGTTCTTACAAAATAAAAACGGGTTGTTGAAACACTTTTCATTAAAGTACATAGGTTTTCATTTCAGGATCTCTGAGTCATTTATAAATGTGAGTCAGATGCATAGCACCTGCTAAGAACTGAAGTAACAGAGTACCTTTCCTTTTCCCACCATTAGACAGCAAGAGAACTGAGAAGAATCCGTAAGTTGGCACCTCTGAGTACCAGGCTACGCTGTTTCTGTACACATCTGCCATGCTTCGTGACTTCACGGTGCAGCTATCTGCTCAGTTCTTTTCATGACTTCTTGATTGTAAAAGGTGTGGAAGAAGATACACATAAAAAAATCAAGTCCAGTAGTTTGCAGATACCATTACTTACTATGTAGTCTACATAATGGAGTCTATGTCTGAGTTGAAGATGCCTTATAAAATTTCTGCTGAAATAGCTTGGATCTCTCCCAGGTGTTAAATAACAAATTGGACAACACTATAAATAAATGAAAGGAAGTATTCAATTTTCATCTTGCAGGTCTTAGAGAAGAAATATTATCAGTGTTTAAAAAAAAAAGAAATGTGAAATATAAGATAACAGTCATGCAAATGCCTTTGTTTTATCCAAAACAAAATTTATCATCCAAAAAATTCATGTATCCATTTGTTTATCATTCAAATAATAAACTAATAAGAAATAATCAATTTGTTTATCACCCAAGCCACTGTTTGGATGATAAAGTGCTACAAGGAACATGCAGGATTTCTCTGGTCATCAATAACAGATTAATTCATCTGTATGCTTACAACAGAAGCGCCTAAAGCACACTTCATCAAAAGAAAAGCTGAATTACTTCCTGTGGGTTCTGTGTAATATAAAAGTTGCAGTTGTTGCAACTTGTATTTCTTCAAGTAGTATCATGAGAACATTTGCGTATGCTAAAAAGATGATTATCATGGAATGCACCATGTGGGAATATTCTGTATGAATATACTGTTTGTATACTAAAACCAGCTTCATGACACGTTATGGTAATGAACATTATGATACAACACATAAAAAAATCCCATGCCTTTTTAGAACTAAAAGTTCAATGTATTTATTCTAAGTTTGAAATAAAAAGGTTGAAATAGCTATGCAGAATCACTTTTCCACTGAAATCCTGAAACAGTTACTCCAAAAGTATTTCAGAATTAAAGGGAGGAGTCAGTAGCAAACAACAAAGTGCACCTCTCAGCATGTTCCCTCTCATTGCCTTGTATTAATCATGTGGTGCCTCCAGTTTATACACCAACTAATGCAGTTATGAAAACAGTATGACTTCAAAGATCACATTTTCATGTCCTTGCTTATAATTTTTACATTCTTTGTAGGCAAGCATAGTTCTGGATATTGTTTTTTACATTAGGTTTCAAAGAAACGTGCAGCAGAGGCTGTATAATGCGTATTACTCATAAGTCTCTCAGGATCAGCTTGCATATGCAACTCTGAATTGAGCAAAGGGTTTGATAATTTTCTAAGTTTTAAGGCTTAGTTCTGCCCTACAGCTACATAATACAGCTATTTATGAATTTGCTTGGAGTTAAAAAAATAGAGATTATAGACTGGCAGGTGTGATAAAAATTATTGACAATATTTCAGTTTACCAAAGTAAATACAGAGCCTAATCTGAAAAATACAAAATTTGGGAAAATCTTATCTATTAAAGCATTACCTCAGATGAAGGTGAACAGAGCATACACTTATGAGTGAATGCTTCCTTTAATTTACTCGGAGCTCTGGCTTTAGCACAACTTACTAATATGATCACAGTTGAAGTGGTGAAAACTAACATGCAAAGCAGAAGGGAATGGAGCAGGTTTCTCCCATCTCACCTGCTGCGGGAAACAGGAATGCTGGATGATTTGACTACAAGTACTTCACTCTGCCACCTCCCTAAAACACTTCTTCTGCGAGACGTGAGAATTGGGAGTCTAAAGTGCCTCAGCAAATAACAATCAGGGAAGTAAATTATGAGTCTACAGCCTTTGGACCTCAATCCTACAAACCGGGTCACAGTAAGACCTTGCAGGCTCTGTGGACCTTCAGAATGAAGCCAGTTATGTGAAATTAACTAAAAAAAAAATTAAAACCCCACTGTCCTATATGAGGCCTCATAAGCTGTTCTCAAACTGTAACCTCAAAACCCATACTGGAATACACAGCAAACACTGCACATGAATCTGAGTTAGGGCAGTAAAAATAGCACATGTGGGATTTAAAAGCAGGCAAGTCATTGAACCCATTAATAATGCTTGTTCTTTTGGCTGTAATTGTGTGTTGTATCAGTCATAAGACTTCCTACATCATTCTCCATGCTCCTACCAGTACTCACAATGCCAGGAGTGCTAATATTTAAATACTTTATGCAGACACGCTTGTCTGTGAGAGAGGGGGAGAGGGAATGACTATAGGTAAGTTTTTCCACCACGGTCAAAACCAAGTAAACAATTCATATATTTTATCTTTGCCTATTTTCTCCTATCAGTACTGCTTGCTAGAATTCATCAGTTTAACATGTGAATTCAGTAAAATATATACTTACGCACATTAACACTGCTCTCCTTTCCAATCTGTGGTGAGACAATGGTCCATTAACTCATCCTCATCTACTTCACACTGGCAGTAAGGACAGGAATATCTGGGAACAGAAGGCAATATACATTGTTAGTGGCTGCAGATAGAACTGATAGATTCATAGTCCTACATGCAATAAAAGAAGTATTTAGATTTCTTTGGCCAGGTATCACTAGAAACTTCTTTTGCCACAGCTAAAATGCAGCACAGGTGTATGACATGTACCTGGGTATGATGTATGCTTTGCTGGCAAAAGGTCAGCCTTGCTAATGCATGCTGCGAAAACTGCACAGAACTGTGCCAGCATGTCAGGATATTGATCCAGAAAAGCACTCTTAACATTACCATGACCTTAGAGAGAATGGATGAAAATACTGAATGCTACAACTACAGGCATTTGATAAAAGCACCATTTAATTGCTGTGATACACTTGGAGCATGCATGACCAAACTACCAATTCTCAGGAGCCCTCATTAAGTATCGACACTTTCTTGCAGAGGATTCCTAGTTTTCAGTACAGAGTATGGTCTTGTTACACAGTGGAAATGATATTTTCAGGTTAGTGCTGTTTTCAAATATGTGTGGATAAATGTTCAAGTTCTTCTGAGCATCAAAAGAATAACTGAGATGAAGACAGATCATCTGAGCAAGCAACCTGAATATTATGTCATTTAGGAATTCAAGTAGCACAGATTATAGAGACTTCAAAGTATATATATCAAAAAAGCATTTTAATAATGATATGAAAATTGTTGCTATTCATTAACAGACAAAACTAAAGGCCATTGAACTTCAAAACCTCAGCCACTGCTACACACCAATTACTCTAACAGGTCCTGCCATGAAAGAGATGAAAGGGTCAAAGAATTTGACCTTTTGACATATGACACACATATATTCTATAAATATATATATTCTCTATATATACTCTATATTGTAGTTATATAAATAAGAAAAGCTGTCAGTCTTCTTAATTCAAAACTATTTCTGAAGAACAAATATTAGATGAGAGCCAATTAATTTAGATTATTATTAGTCTTATTTGTTCTGAAATAACCAATGTAGGGAGTCAGGAAGATTCGGCTCCCATAGGTCCAGGTGTGAGCTTAGTATTTGCAACGGCACTGGCGGAATGTTTCAGAGCTCTTTCAGATATGGAACTTCATAAATGACAAAAACTTATTCTTCCATCATCATACTGGTGGAGTTCACCTCTGTTTAGACATGCCCTCAAAACAGGATGTGAACAGCGTTAGTTCTTGTGCATGGACACATCTCTGGAATTACTTTGTAGTTAGTGTTCAAGGCTGCAAACAAGGCCATGTTTCACATTCTGCACAATTTCAGTACATGCATCTTCTTGGCAATATCAGTGGCAGGAATTCCTTCAGAAGGAAGATAAGCGCCGCAGTAAGGGCATGTCCACACATTATCCTTTAAACTTGCAGAAATACAGGAATGACAGAATCTATATATAGAAAGAAATGAAAACAAATGTGGTAATCCCTCAAAATACGCTTCAAATAAGGCAAAGTATATACAAAAGAATCAAATTTTTGCACCAAATGCATCCCCGGTGTAATGTTGCAGGATATTTTTTTTTTCTTATAGAATCATAGAATCACTCTGGTTAGAAAAAACCTTCAAGATCATCGAGTCCAACCATCAACCCAGGACTGCCAAGTCCACCACTAAACCACGTCCCCAAGGGCCAGATCCAAATGTTTTTTGAATACCCTCCAGGGCCGGTGACTCTACCACTTCCCTGTTCCAATGCCTGACCACCCTTTCCATAAAAAAATTTTTCTTAATATCCAGCCTGAACTCCCCCTGGTGCAACTTGAGGCCATTCCCTCTTGTCTTTGGACCCCTTGTTCTTCACTTGGGAGAAGAAACCAGCCACCCCATCTCTCCAACCTCCTTTCAGGTAGTTGTAGAGAGCAATAACGTCTCCCCTGAGCCTCCTTCAGACTAAACACCCCCAGCTCCCTCAGCCGCTCCTCATAAGATCTGTGCTCCAGGGCCTTCACCAGCTTGGTTGCCCTTCTCTGGACCTGTTCCAGTACCTCAATGTCCTTTTGTAGTGAGGTGCCCAAAACTGGACACAGTATTCCAGGTGTGACCTCACCAGTGCTAAGTACAGCGGGACAATCACTTCCCTAGTCCTGCTGGCCACACTATTTTTGATGCAAGCCAGGATGCCGTTTGCCCTCTTGGCTACCTAGGCACACTGCTGGCCCATGTTCAGCTGGCTGTCTACCAGCATCCCCAGATTCTTTTCTGTCAGTGAGCTCTCCAATCACTCTTCTTTCTTCTTAGGATATACTGTTAAGAAGATTGTGGTATTGTTCCTGCAGCCCTACTTGCCCTAAGGGGAGCACTGAAAACAAACATGCTGAGCTCCCTGGTAGCACTGAAATGTATGTGACTGCTCATTTCAGAGCAGAAGCAAGGAATCTGTTCCCCGTGGTCCAGGCAAAGCCTGCAGTCCATGATTTCAAACCCTGTCTTCACAGCAGTTTCTTTCTTTTTTGTAGTGTTTCTGCTGGACAATGTCACAGGTACACATCCTGATAGCTTACTGTAAGTCTTCCTGAACCCATAACAAAAGAATACTCCATGCTGCTCCTGTGGGTTGTTAAGATGAGGTAATTTCTCCAACATATGATGAAGTCAGGAGTCATAAAATGACAGTTGGAGGTTTTAGGCAGCAGCCACAGGGGAAGTGTTAGGCTGTTGTGTGGTAAGCAGTTCTCTGATCTAGCCATCTCAGGTTTTGGATTGGGTAAAGGTGTACCTAGCTCTGGGAGTGTCTCAGCCACTTCACTTCACTAGTTCTAGTAATAAAAGCAGATTGGATTAGTGGTCATTGCACTGCTTTTGGAAGCTTTTTGACAGAGAGCTTTGGTGAATCTTCCAGTAGAGATGTAAAACACTACTGCCCTTCACTATCTGAGCACGACTGCAAAGTCACAGTGCTAATGGGACACTCTTTCTTTGCATTAGATTATAGCTGACAGCCCCTCTAGCTTTAGAGGAGCTGGAAGAAACAGTTGTGCAACCCACAGTGAGCACAGTGCTCAGCCTGCGTGAGTGTGCAGACAGCAGACACATAAGGATGAGGAGGTGGCAAAAGTCCTTGCACCTCTATGATAAATTCACACTTGTGCCCCTCTGCCAAGTACCACAGCCCTGCAGCAGAAGCGTCAGGGCTCTGCAAACTGGTGTCTGCAACCCCAGCTGCATGAATGCAAAATTTCACTTAAATAAACTGCTGGCTTTGCACAGAAACAGGTAAGGAGCATGAACATCTTCTGTTTTGATAGTCCTGCCTGGAAATTTAATTGCAGTAGCTTCCAGAAGAGAGGTACCTGAAACCTTAAATCATTGTGGTCAAACCAGCAGGGTGGTCATGCTGTGCCAATTTAGGATATTGCCACTTGCACCCTCCTGTGCTGTCCCTCTGTTGAAGGCTACCTACCTTTCCTTCTGTCTCCTCTCCCAACCCTCCAGCCCAGCAGGATTCCCATGCTTATCTCACAGATACCTCTACTCAGTTGAGCATTTTAGCACACATCCACCTGCTTTCCCAGTTCCTAAAATGCTAACCTTTGCACCATAGCTGCAAAGTCCACATTGACCCCAGCAGCTCTGCTACGTAGATAGCAACTCCAGCAGAGGAGTGGAGTTTGAAGATAAGGCAAAACCTTCTTAAGCCATGGTAAAACAACTTGCCAAGCTTGCCAGTGCACTCTGCAACAGCATTTCTAACATACTTAACAGCCTGTGATCGATCTACAGGAGGATTTCAGATGTAATCTCTTCTTTGGAAGCCTTCATATATAGCTCCTTGCAGCCAAGTAAAATACAATCAAAGCCCAAGTCAGACATAAGGTGGCATTTTGTAGGATACTTCACAGCAGTATAAATGATTACACAAAGTGCAAAGAGTACAGCCAAGACCCAACATGCTTCCCATCCAAGGATAACCTCTGAGTTGTTACAAGCAGTTTGCCCTCAGGCAGGTTTTAACTTAGATTATTCCTGTACTTTAGATAGGGTTGAAAAGGTTTCTTTGTCTCCCTGAGGAACAGACAAGTCTTCTATAAATAACCCTGTACAAGGTTCACACATGCTGTCCGAGAGCTCTCCCCTTTCAATGCCACAAAATATAAGATCAGACTGCCCTTTGCCAGTTTGTTCACCCTTCCCGTAAAACTGTCAGTAACAGGAAAAAAGTTCATATAAAAGATACAGGGACTGGTGAAGACAGCTACAGTCATGCATTATACACAAAGTCTTTTGCTATTAGTCAGTGGTTTGTTCAGCTGACTATAAAAACAATCTGCAAGAATTTCAGGTTCAACAACAAAAACTCTACCTTTAACCCAATTTATCACTCTGCTTTATTTGCTCAGCCTGGACCTAAACAGATAAAACAAATAACAAATAAAACTTAAAAACACTGCAGATAGATGAAATAAAACATAACCATCTCAGGATATTGACCCTGAACATTGCTAAAGCCCTATTCTTTTTCCCCCTTCTGTTTAGTCTCCAAACAGTTGCCTCAAGTCTCTAGTTAGAGGCCGCATTAATACTCCTCAAATTCAACAAAAGCTAATACATTAGCTCATGAAGATACTAAGGGTCCTGTAAACAGATGCATTTTTAGACATATATATGTGTATGTCTCAGCTCAGGACCACATCATTTTTCATGATTTGTGTCCTGGAATATATAATAAAAACAAGCCTCGCCAGGTGAATAGCAGAAAAGGCACAGCTGCTTAGCTGGATCTGTTGGGAAGGAACCCTGCAAAGTTGCCTATAGTTTCTGAAGCCAACAAGTGGCCCTGGAAATGAAGAAGGGGCTCAGAAACATGCTTGAAAGCCTTTTATCCTTTTTTCTTTACTTTTCCTCAAAACTATTGCTGAACACTGGCTCAAGCCATACTTCCAACTGCTGTTATGGTTAGAAGGATGCCTGTGCCAGGTGCCACGTTTGTAGAAGGAGTCACGAGCAGCTGGCTCGCGTTTGCTCTTGCATTTTACACCTGTACACACTGCTCTGTGCCAATTCTGGACAGGATCTTTGTGCTGTGCTTACATCCCGACCCAATTCGTATTAGGGGCAACACTTCAACGTATGGCTCCCATCAAATTGGTGACAAAGACAACTATTAGAAATACTCAGAATTCGAGCCAGCAGCACACACTCAGCCTGGAATAGCTGCTTTCATGCACTGATTTTTCAAGCGGTCCAGAATGACTGACCTTATCCTAGAGCAGCTGTCCCAGAACTGCTTCTCCTGCCACCCTACCCTTAAGCAGATTCAGCTGGGATGAATCCAGACGTATTTCTAGGTATTTAACAGAAAACAGGGTTACGCACAGATGTCACGGCCCCCCTCTGCCGCCAGCAGGGGAAGGGCACGGTTTGCTGAGGGCAGCCCCGACCCAAGGGGCTGGCTCCGGAGCTGCTCCGCCTGTGCCCGTGCCCGCCCCCGCCTGTAATCACCGGGCAAACGGGATCACTCCGTGTTTAGTCAGCTCAAAGCGAACCTGCCCCCTTCCCTCGGCTTTTTCCCCAGCCCGGGCGGCGCCCGGGTGCGCACACCCCCAACCTCTCCCATGCCTGACCCCACACCCCGACCTCCCCGCCCGCCTCCCCCGGCAGGAGACGGCCCGGGCCGGGCAGCGGAGAGCCCCGGGGCGGAGTGGGTGAGGCTGAGCTGGC
>VZRW01008209.1:84881-96011 GCA_013398125.1 Aegotheles bennettii | reverse complement strand
AGGGGTGCTGGGGATGGGGCGGGGATCGAGGGCTTCAAGTACCCGGGAGGGAGGCGTGACCTTGAATTTTTTAAAGCCTTAAAAGCGTCAAAATCAAATAAACCCAGTGTATGTAACGAGGTCGAGGGAGGTGATTGTACCCCTCTGCTCTCGTGTGACGCCACCTGGGCTCCTGTGTCCACTTCTGGAGTCCCCAACACAAGAAGGACATGGAGCTGTTGGAGCGAGTCCAGAGCAGCGCCGCGAGGATGATCAGGGGCTGGAGCACCTCTGCTATGAAGACAGGCTGAGAGAGCTGGGGTTGTTCAGCCTGGGGAAGAGAAGGGTCTGAGGAGACCACAGAGCAGCCTTCCAGTGCCTGAGGGGGCTACAGGAAAGCTGGAGAGGGACTTTTTACAAGGGCATGGAGTGACAGGACAAGGCGGAATGGTTTTAAGCTGAAAGAGGGTAGGTTTAGATTGGATATTAGGAAGAAATTCTTTGCTATGAGGGTGATGAGACACTGGCACAGGTTGCCCAGAGGATTTGTGGCTGTCCCCTTCCTGAAAGTGTTCTAGGCCAGGTTGGATGGGGTTTTGAGCAATCTGGTCTGCTGGGAGGTAGACAGACTCAGCCAAGATCTGTTACATGTGCACGTGTTTATGCCTGAGTAGGCATTTACAGATGTGTATTTACTTAGATACACACATATACATAAATTGTCTACAGCTGTCCGATTAGTTAAGAAATAAAAAAAATATGAGAACATCTTAGAAGAGAAACATAACAATATTAATGGAAATCAGGGTGTGCATCAAAAGACAGTTACATGGCGTTTCACAATATTTTAAATCTTAAAATGAACAATTTTATTAAAAACCCTTTATGGAAAAAGAAGGAAAGACAATAGTTAGAAGTAGATAGCAATCACAAATATGTCAATAAAAATTAGCAAATGAAGCCAAAGAAAATTCAAGCCTAGTAAAACTGGGGACAATAGAGGGGAATCTAAAGTAAAACAAAAGAAGGTAAAACAGCAGCTAAGACTCAGTACTAGATTGATAGGAGAGTGCTAATGGTACAAAGAAGTATTCAACAGTTATCTACAGTATTTGATAAGGAGCAAAAAGATGTATTTTTATCTCATCAGAGTATTGGATAATTTGTCAGCCCATAATGAAAATTAAGTATTAAACCACATTAACTAGGAATAAATATTCTAAAAGGGAGGCACTTCACCCAGTAAATAATCCTAGAAGAGTTGGGTGAGGAGTTTTCTGTCTTGCTGTTAGTTATTGTTAGTAATTCTGAGCATACAATGGAAGTCCTCCGATGCTGGACTCAAACGACAAGGTTGGCCTCATCAATTATAAAATGTAAAAGATGAAGTTCAGTTAATAAATGTATATTGATGCTCACTAACATGGTTTTGGAAATAGAACTTGGAAAGCTGAATTCAGGTTGTACTCTGATGAACTTACAAATATAATTGGGTTTTGGAACTGCGCTGATGTAATACACTTCTGTAGAGGATTTAACGTAGTCTTTCATGGTCTTCAAACTAAAATAAATTAATATTACATAACATGAATAAGGTACACAGGAAATAAGAAATTCTGTATAAGAGATCTTACAAAGTAGCATCAAAAACATACATATTTGACCTTATGTAATATTTTAATGAATAATCTGGAAACAAATATAAAACCATCAAGGGACTGTATTTGCAGATGCCAAAAGCATAGATGAAGTGACAAATCACGATGGCAATGGGCATCACACAGTGCAATTTGGATTCCAGGATAAATTGGACCCATTCAAAAAGAAAGTGAATCCTAAAAAGTTGAGTGCAATCTCACTATTTAGAGGAAAAATATGTGCACTATGCTTCTGGAAGAGGAAGTACCAGCTGAACACAACCTAGTAGCAGGGTGGAGAAGCAGCGTGTGCTTCCCTGGTAGGACTAAATCAATAAAAACAGATGACTTCTGACAGGGATAATGACAGTAAAAGTTGAAAACGAGACTATTTATTGCTTTAGATTCACTGCTCCAAGGGCAGAACCAGTGAAGGAGCCTCTGCTTAATGTGACTTGCCTATATTTTTTTTTCTTAATCAAGAGGTAGAATTAAACCCTTCAGCTCAGTTGTTGTTTTTGAGTGCTGTGGACCCTATACTCAGTTTTGAAAGAAATAGCTGAAGTACACCACTGTTCAAGTAGGGCAAAGCTGGGCATTTATTGATTCACATCAGACAGCTTTTGGTACTCAGGCATAAAATTTCAATATTTGTCAGTTCTTTATTTTCTACTTCTGAGGGCTTTGAGCATCATTAAACTAAGTATTCTAGAGAGTAGCAAATCTTTAAGGGGCTCTGGAGTAATAGTGGTGCTCACTCATGAGTTTTTAGACTGATTCCCCAAAGAAGTTAAACAATTTAATAATCTTCTCTGTGTATACGTAAATCTGTCTGGTGGCACCTGCCCTTGCTAGTGCCTCCATTTGGCGACAGAGCAGCTCTGTGGAGACTTGAGCTTTCTCCAGTTCCTCACCCAGAAATGGTCCCAGTCCCGTTCGTGACCACTGAGCTGCTGTTGCTGCTGCAAACGCCAGTGCTGAGCCTCCCCAGCACCCTCTGCCAAAGCAGTCCCAGGGGCTCAGGGACCAGATAGCCTCACCCAGTATTCCCTATGGGGAGGCTACCTCTGGGCTGGTTGTTGTGGCAGGCCCCAGGAAAGAGAGAGAAACATCGTATGAGAAGGCTCTAGCAGGCAGTAGCTTGAAGAGGTTGTGGTCATCCTGCTAGATGGTTTTATGAGCTCTGTTGACAACAGCGAGGGCTGTTGAAGCCATGATGTCTACAGAACAGTCTCTGTTGAAGGGATATAAGCATAACCTTGAGAGGAAAGACCTGGGAACATCGTAATGTGATGAAACATGAAACAATTTTCCCTCTTGGGCCCCTACTGTGACTTCACCATCCCTTCAATCAAGGCATAACATACTTCAGATAACCCGTGCCCACAGATAATCTGCACAAAATTGTTTTATGGAGATGGGGATAATCAAAGGGGATGAGACACAGGGTGACTGCTCCTGAGCAACAGCTCTGGGATACATTTCCCCTGATGTAGCCTGAGCTTGCATATAATGAACACTGTTGCTGAGCCACAGAACATTTTTCCACCCACGCTTAAAGCCATGGTTTTACAATTGAAAATACATGTTGAAGCACAACAACAGATGTTTGTTGACTGGCCTAAAAAGAGCACACCGAGCTGTCTTTCCTCCTTGTCCTAATTTAAAGTGCTAAGACTGTAGAGGATTTCCTCGTCAAAGTTTCCTGTCATTTATGCAAGTCAGAGAGAGGCAAGTATTTCCCACTCCCCAAAGGGAGACACTAGAGCATGCGCATATATTAGGAAGCCTTGAAATGTGAATTTCAATTTCAGTGAGCTTCCTTATATGATGCCCCTTCATCTATTTACCTGATTTTAATGAAACTATTGTTTGAGAAAGTAATCTCTGACAACTGTATTATTTGGTATAGCTTTCTAAAACCTTAATGTCTTCAAGGGCTGTGACTAGTGGAGTCCCTCAGGGATTGGTACTGGGACCTGTACTATTCAATTTTTCATCAACAACCCGGATGAGGGAACAGAGTGTATGCTCAGCAAGTTTGCTGAGGACACAAAGCTGGGAGGCGTGGCTGACACACCAGAGGGTTGTGCTGCCATTCAGTGAGACCTGGACAGGCTGGAGAGTTGGGTGGGGAGAAACTTAATGAAATTCAACAAGGACAAGTGTGGAGTCTTGCATCTGGGAAAGAACAACCCCATGGATCACTATAGGTTGGGGTCTGACCTGCTGGAGAGCAGAGAAGGGGAAAGAGACCTGGGGGTCCTGGTGGACAGAAGGATGACCATGAGCCAGCAATGTGCCCTTGTGGCCAAGAAGGCCAATGGCATCCTGGGGTGCATTAGAAGGGGGGTGGTTAGTAGGTCGAGAGAGGTTCTCCTCCCCCTCTATTCTGCCTTGGTGAGGCCACATCTGGAGTATTGTGTCCAGTTCTGGGCCCCTCAGTTCAAGAAGGACGGGGAACTGCTTGAGAGAGTCCAGCACAGAGTCACAAAGATGATTAAGGGAGTGGAACATCTCCCTTATGAGGAGAGGCTGAGGCAACTGGGTCTCTTTAGCTTGGAGAAGAGGAGACTGAGGGGTGACCTCATTAATGTTTATAAATATGTAAAGGGTTAGTGGCAAGAGGATGGAGACAGGCTCTTCTCAGTGATGTCCAGTGATAGGACAAGGGGGAATGTGTGCAAACTGAAACATAGGAGGTTCCGGGTGAACATAAGGAAGAACTTTTTCACTGTAAGAGTGCCAGAGCACTGGGACAGGCTGCCCAGAGAGGTTGTGGAGTCTCTGGAGACATTAAAAATCTAACTGGATGCATTCCTGTGTGACCTGCTCCAGGTTGTCCTGCTCTGGCAGGAGGGTTGGACTAGATGATCTTTCGAGGTCCCTTCCAACCCCTAACATTCTGTGATTCTGTGTGATTCTGTGATTCTGTAATGTCTTAACCTTTGTTAGAGTGAATCGTAAAATTAAACGGGTAAGGTCAATTGAAATAGACACATGCTGCCTGGTGACATGAAGCTGGTTTTATAAAATCATGGTGTAATCTCTAATTTTGGCTTGTACCTTGAGGAACTATAGAGTCCCCCCAGGCAAAAACCTTGTGAATTCAGTGAGAATATAAGCCATATGAGCACAGATATTTTTAATGGCTAGCATTTTAAAACAAGGTTTAAAATATTTTTGTAAATTTATGAAGTTACTTAGCTTCCTTGCTTCTTTCATGGAAAATCAGCAATGAGAAAAAACAATGCCTGAAATTAATTTTTTGTTATAATCATATAGGAAAATAATCTATTTGAAGCCAAACAACTTTAAAAACTTCCTTTGGTATTTTGATTTCCCCATTCCTCATATTTTCTTCCAGTTCCAATCCTATCTGTAGCTGTGGCTTCCACACAGATACACGGACCATCCCACTGCAGCCAGAAGGGCCTTCCCTCCTGCCTGTCCTTCACTTACCCTCAGACCATTGCTCTGTCCTCTTTGTCTAACTGAGATTTGGGTCTAATGCCTTTTCCTTGCAGTATTTTCCTTTCAGGTCCATCTTTGTACACTGGTGTGTTTTTTTCCCCCCAGTGTTTCTTTGCAAGCTAGTAACTCATGTCTGCTGGCTTAGCTTCCTAGATTTTTCTATCGCTTTTTCATGTAGGATTGCCTGACCAGTAGCACTCACTGCTTTCCTGATCAGTTTGAAGTAGAAATTATTTTCAATGAGTAAATTGGTCTTCTTTCTTTTTTTTTTCCATACAAGAATGCATGCTTGTGTGAACATTCAATTTTCTGTGTACCTACACTGCATTTTCCCTTGAAGAAACTTCCCCCGGAAAGGGACCGGCAGGCCTGAGTCGATGGCTAGCTGAGGGTTCAAGAGAGCTTGCTCCACCAGGCTGGGTTTTTGGAAAGTGTACCACAGTGAAAAGAGGCCCCAGGGGTGGCATGAGCAGGAGGGTAAAGGAAAGTGAGCTATCACAAAGCCCTGACATTATTTTAAAAGGGTGTAGCCACACAGACCACACTTAGATGAGAGGCACTACACCACTTTGCCAGTCCCAGCTGAGCATATGATGACTTTGATGAAGTATAGTAGGTGTAGATCTAACAGGTAAATTCTGTTCCTCAAGGAATGACCTCATTAATTTTTTTCACCCTAAACGGAAACAAAAGTTGAAATTTTGAAATCAGCTACCACCTGGCATTTTGGGAGGAGAAAATAACTTTGGATGAAGTCAGCTGAAATGTTTAAGCTTCTGTTTTGACTTGGCAACATCACGTTTTTGGCGTGTAATTTACCCTGTAATGTAAAATACCTTTCTAAATTAAATGAAATTACTAAATGTGAAAATTAAAGCAAGCTGTTTGGAAGTGGTTGGGAAGTTTGGACTTTACCCTGCCATGGCTGATACAGGACACAAGACGTGGAAGAAAAAGAGATTATATCCTGTGGTCATGGCTTTCCAATTTGGGAGCCAGCATTGTCAGACTCAATCTAACATACTCCTTTTCCTTCCTCCATTTCCCTTCTTTCCCAAAGGGCAAAATATAATTATCCACTTAATTCTAGTTCCTAGCAGAGAGGATGGTTCTCTCTCATGTTGGTGTTGCACTGTCTGAAAGTTGCTGGCATGGAGTGTTTGTCTCCCCTTTGACCCCCCTCTCTTCCCAAGTTTGTAGGATATAGTTTGTAGGACTATATCCCTACAAACACTAGAATACAATCATATTTTGTGTGCTAAATTTAGTGACTCCTGGTATAATTCAGATCAGAATTAATTCCTTTATACCTCAAATGATGATGCAACAAGCTGAATAATGTTGCAGAATAAAAGTAGTATTTTTTACATTCAGCAGGAAGACTTGAAGCAGAATAATAAATGTCAATAAACAAAATGACAGGTTTTTTGTTTCCCTGTCGTCAGCCCTTTGTCTTGCCATTACTGAGGAGGCAGCTCTGGTGCTTTCAGTGCAGACAGTAGCAGATGACTGAAGTTACCCGCAAAATGCAGCTGAAAGAAAGTAATACACAGCTATACCTTCATTAGCAAGTAATGTATCCTAAGAGGAGTGGATTTTGGAGACTGGAACAGCTGACACTTTTGGGATTGTTGACTAGGCTCCCACGAGCAGTTTGAGTGTAGTAGCTGTGTCCAAGGAAAGCATTTTCTAGTTCAGTTATATCTAAAACCGTTCCTTCATACGAGTCCCAAGTGCAGTGAACAAGCTTGCTTCCCATCCAAAACCAAAATATTGCCAAAGACCTACCCCATGTATTGCCTCAGCAGGTTCAGTTCATGCTGTTTAAGGAACATTTCCACAACTCCTGGGTGGTTCTGCAAATGGCTGTGGTCACTCACAGCCCAGGCTTCTTATGAAAGGGGTGGTCCCATCTCCACTCTGGAGCCATGGCCCCTTTCTCCTGTTTGTGTGGCTTTGATCAAGTGGCTTGACTATTTCTTAAAAACAGGGTTAATTTTCAGCTGTGTTAGTTCATTGCTCCAGGTGATTATGTGTCCACTTGGGAAAAACTTAGGGAGGTACAAAGTGGTAGAACAATTGGGGAGGGTGGAACTGGGGTTTTTTTGTCAGTAAGCAAGGCTTAAGTTGGCTTCACTTACTTGTGAAACTATTCTGTAAGTAAACATCCGCATGATGACTCTGAAGATAATTAGGAACACCCAGTAGTTATTTGTATTGCTGATTTTAATCAGCGAACACTAGGGTTGAAAGAATTATTAAACTGAGTAGAACTCATGGATTTTACATGCTATTTGGACTGTTACATCTTTCCCTAAACTTTCCAGACACACAGAATGAAAGAAATAGGTAACTTGAAGAAACCTTTTCCAAGCCAATTGTTGATCCTGCCATTAGTAAAAAAATTTGTCGAGTAGTGTTTCTCTTTTGTTTTTCTCCTGCTCTTCAATTTTTTTGCTAACACTGATAATGTAGTCATGGAGAGCCTAAACAGGGTACTTCTCAGGAGTACTGCAAATTGTATTCATTAGAAGTCAAATAACAAAATGTTGGTTTGGAAATGCTACTCCTCACACCTTTTATTTAATACAATAAAGGCAGTTTTAAAAATCTCTTCCTCTTCAATCAGCCTGTGGTATGATAGATGCTTTGCATCTACTTTACTGTGACTTAAATTTTAGCAAGCTTGAAATGGCCTTTCTGTATCTACTCAGTTGTTTCTAATGCATTTCTAATACCTTTTGCAGTGAAAATTTGCACTGACGGTTCAAAGACTGAATTTCTTTAAATGATGAGGAAAAGTTTATTTAGTCTTTTTGTTTTGTTCGGTCTCTTAAATGTGGTAAAAGAATTCTGCTTGTAGGAAGACACAGAAGCAATTCTAACCATAGGAAAGACAGGAAATATCAAATTGATTTTATCCCCTGGAGTAATATCTGACAAACAATGGAAAACTCTGATGTTATAATCCCAAGGCATTTTATTATTTTCTGTGGACATGAGTAACAAAAGTCCATATGCTAGAAATATTGCATCTTGTCTTAAACAATAATCAAACCGGACTGCATTAAAAGTAACTCAAGGACATGAGAGCTTCTCAATCCTGCCCTACTGCTCCTGCTTCTCCATCCTGCCCCTGCTCCTACCCTGCAGCATGGCTGGCAGCAGCTCTGCGGTGGCCTGGGACAGTGGGGGGCATCGGTCTGGCAGGGGGCATCTGACAGGGGGCCACCACGGCTTTCATGGGCAACAGGCCCACCATGGCATGAGCCCCAGCTCCTGCCCTAATGTCATGCTGGTGATGGAGCGAGCTTGCAAATTGCCTTGCGGTAACTTAAAGGAAGGTCGGTTTTCATACATGGTATGGTATGGTCTAATTTACTGTATTTTTTTGGCAAACTAAACTAAAAAGGTAGCTTGAGGTCAGGTTTTATAGTCTTTAGCTATATAGCATCATATAAAAAAAGAGCATTTTATGTTAGACAGAAAACAGTGTTTATTTTCGTGTTGTAGCAAGGAAAAGCATTTTTCTTTAATTTCAGAGGATTTTCATAGGGATTTATCTCAGATGAACAGATATAGTATGTTCATGATTACATCATGAAAAGTTCTGAAATCATAATCTGCTTGACAGTGCATTTTCACATCCCAGCTGTCCCCACATTTAAGTTAATTATGGCCTCAATTAATTTTTTTTTTCTTTAGATTGCTAAAGAAAATCAGCTAATCTCACATCACTGATAGCTAAGCTCAGAGAAATCAGAGTGGAATCTAAGGAATTAAATTGGTTTAAATTCATCCTTTCACTTACTTATCGACACTTGTGTGTGTGTATACCATAACCACAGCTTGCATCACATTCACATGGCACATGCCTACTTGCTTTTGGCCGCCTGCGAGTCTGTGTATTACCCATGTGCTCACCCATATACTCCAGTATATGTGTTGATATGGGGCCACGTTATGGCTAGGGCTTTTGCACGTGACCAAGAGCCACAGGTACATTCAAGAATGCAAAAAATAAACTGAATTGGGAGATTAGAATCATAGAATCATAGAATGGGTTGGGTTGGGAGGGACCTTGAAGACCATCCAGGTCCAACCCCCTGCCATAGGCAGGGACATCTCCCACCAGACCAGGTTGCTCAAAGCCCCATCCAACCTGGCCTTGAACACTGCCAGGGAGAGGACAGCCACAGCTTCTCTGGGCACCCTGTGCCAGTGTCTCACCACCCTCACAGCAAAGAATTTCTTCCTAATGTCCAACCTAAATCTACCCTGTTTTAGCTTAAAACCATCCCCCCTTGCCCTATCACTGCATGCCCTTGTAAAAGGTCCCTCTCCAGCTTTCCTGTAGCCCCCTCAGGCACTGGAAGGCTGCTATGCGGTCTCCCCAGAGCCTTCTCTTCTCCAGGCTGAACAATTCCAACTCCCTCAGTCTGTCTTCGTAGGAGAGGTGCTCCAGCCCCTTGGGTAGTTCAACACGTTAAGAATCAGTCTGTTAGTCAGTCCTTTGTTAATTTAGTGACTTGATGTCAGGTGGGGGCTAAACCCCCAGGAATTCCTCTGACAGAAAGATATAATGATGGTCAGAATTTTAAAGTAATTTTTAATGTCATGTGTGAACAGGATCGGGACTTTTTCTGATCCACTTCAATCTGCCAGATGTAACTCCTGTACTGTTCTGAAGTGATGGATTAAGAGGAATGGGGAGAAGCACTGCTCTTCTACAGCCTCCATACTTTAAAATATCTGTGAAAACATTATTTTGGAATAGCTCTGGGGAATTTCCAAGTGTGGTTACACCATAAATATTTGCAGAATGTTGGCATTCAGCTTGTTCTAAAAATCTATCAATACCAAAGTATTTTTTGCATTATTTAGTAGCTTTTGGATAACATTTTCAGGGCTCAGTCCTGAAAAACAGTGAGTTGTATGGCCTATTATTTTTTTCTTACTGCCTACATTGAATTAATAACTAATTTTTCATTCACAGAGGAATTTGCTGACCCAGTTGATGTAGATGAACGAGTTAACACTAATTGTCAAATTACTGAATTTGTTAGGGAAGACAATACAATATTCTTTTTCCAAGTTTTATTTGGCTTTCAATTAGGATGTGTTAATTCTGTAATATCAGCTATAAAAATAACCCCATCTTCCTTTTGCTTTTTTAAAGAGGTTCTTATACGTGAGGATTTACCATGGAAATTAGTTGCACATAGAGAGTACTTCTGGCAGCAGGAGAAATAATGAGGCTTGGCTTCTTATGTCTTTGTAAATCATGCATCTGAAAAATGTGTGATCTCCCACTGAAATTAAGTGGTAACAGCACCTCTGCCTCTGACATTTGCATTTAAGGAGGAGTGATCTCGTGTTTGAAATCTTCCCTCAGGAAAAGCTCTCTCCTGTACTTACCAGGCTCACCCCAGTAATCTGTAAAAACGTCCTGCTTCTGGCAGGCCTGTCAGACACTGGGAAATCGGCTGATGATGGCAATACTGCTCTATCACAGTCCTGCTAAGCCTCCATTTCCCGAGACATAGGGGCTTTCCTGTGGCATGCAGGAGCCCTGTCCCAAGGAGTGCCCTGGCCGTGCGTTAAACCCCGGCTCCACCGCAGTGCTCTGCGTTTCTGACGAACACACTCGAAATGACTCATTTCCAGTTGTCGCTGGTCACCCTTGTTGCCTCCCATCCGCACTCGGGTTACAAAGGGAAGCGCAGCACTGTGTAACGCCAGGTGCTGGTGAGGGAGGATCAAACATGAAGCGGTTTTGTGCGAGTTTAATTTTACTCATACAAGCGAGCAGTGACAGCTCCACCAGGGAAACCCCAGCCAAGTCTTTACTGTTTTTTTCTTTTTAGCCATTCTGGCTGTGTTTGTTTGTCTTTTTAATAAACACTCCAGAACTGTGGGGTTTCTGGCTGACAGCTCTGCAGAACCCCGCCTGACACAACTCCCCCCGCTCCGGCACCTCGCTCACCAAGCAGCGCCTCCGCCGGGCGCAGCGCAGGCCCCGGCTGCCCAGCCCCCGTGT
>VZRW01008209.1:0-84164 GCA_013398125.1 Aegotheles bennettii | reverse complement strand
GAGGGAGGGAGGGGAGGGCGGTGCCGCTGCCGCCCGCGGGTGGGGGGGTCCCTCCCGGCGAGGCGGGGGAGGCGAGACCCCTGCCCCGGGCCCTCGACCGCCGCCAGCGGGAGCCGTGACAGCTGTGCGGGGGCACGGCGCCTGCCGGGGCCGCCCAAGGTGACGGCTAAGTCGGGATAGTTTTATTCCATCTGTCCTTTACTCCCTGGAACCCTGGAAGTTGGGCTTCTCCTGGAGACACGGCAGAGCACACGGCTGAGCAGAAAGGGGTCTGTAAATCTCACTCTTCCAAGTGGATTTTTTTCCTTTTTTTTATTTTATTGTTGTATGTTTTTAAACACTTCACTGTTACCTGGTTAATACTTGGACCTGGCTCTTGCTGCAGATCATCCTGGGCTTCACCCTTGTGGTAAGGCTTGTCAGTATAAGTACCCGCTCACTGAGAGTGTGGTCAGTATTTCAGAAACATTAACTGTAGTTTCAGCTGCGAGTCTTTGCTTTCTCTCACCTGTAGTGTTACGGTGTACACTACTTTGTTGGTGTTTCTGTGAGTAAGACCTGTGCAAAGAGAACGTGGCAACTGAGCTGGTTATGTGGCACGGGTGAAACGACCAAAATAGCAGCAAAGAGGGAAATTGACCATGTATGACAAACAACAGGATTCTCTTGCTGTAATGCCTTAAGTTACTATCTGGATTAAAAAAACTATAGTCAACTAAGCTGTTGTTTTCAAGCCACTGCTCATCAGAACAGTGTGCAGGACAGTGATCTGAATATGTCAGTGCAGTGACATTTGTCAGATTTGGTTTCTGACAGACAACACAGACTTCACTCTCCTCATGTCATGTGTTGAGGAAACAGTGCAAGAAAATGAAACTTGTCCTGTCGCTTGAGTTAGATTTTTGCATTGCTATTTAAAAAAATGGCATCTGCCTAAAGGCTAGTATGTGTTAACATCTGCCTTAATTCTGTGGCAAGTCTTAATAACTTATTAAACAAACTTGGTTTTCCCTTTGTTTAGCAACACTCAAGAGCTATGTGAGAATGCAGCAGATAAAAATAATAAGTGCAGAAGCTTGCATCCTTGGAGTTCTGAAGCTACTTAAATATCTCTTTAGATTCTTTGGTGAGAGGCTTTCAAAATGCATCTAACTAACAAAATCAGGCAGACTATTCCAAATGAAGCATTTGCTCTGAAGAATATTTCTGTTGTCATTAAGTTGTAAGTATTCTTGTTCCAACTACTGCAACAGTTAAAGAACTTGCAAACCCGAATCATCCTCGGAGCTCAATAGTATGTTGATGCTTATAAGCCAAACTTGTCTTCATCCCCTTTTAATAAAGGAGTGAGTGATGGTTAAAGACTAGACTCCCTCCCTTGATATAAGACTTTGACCTTATTACTTTAGGATTATACTGACTTGATTTCTCTGTTCTTCTCAAAACTTGTCAAGGATAGCTCCACTGTTTTGATTTTTCATAATTTCACAGTGATTTTTGATGTTTCTCTATCTGGTCTTCTGCAAACCATCATGTAATAATGGACACCTTCATGAACTGCATCTAAATCCCCAGGTTACAGCTTCAGTTTCCTAGTTTTGAAGCTATGGTTGTTGTGATGAATCTTTGAGAAGGGGCATCCTTGCTGTTTTGTGTTTGACAACTTTGACAGTCTCAACCATCCTGTTCAAAACCTGACACGAGGGCCAGAGAACAGAGAAACTGAAGCTTGGTACAGTGGGTCTTGTTGCTGCACTACTCTGTGTTCCAATTCAACAGGCTGCAAGTCTGACTGCAGTTCTTCACGCCAACTGTGACTTCCTCTTCTAGCTTCATAGAAGAAACGTTAACTGCACGCTCTGTGTGACTTCTTGTGGTGAAAGCCAGCGTGCGTGACTGAGTGTAGGGAAAGCCATGCTAAGCATTTTCTTCAGACAGAAGAGTAGTTCAGTGCAGTAACATCTCTCGTGAGTTTTGTATGACGGTAAGCAATTTCTCTAGTTCCCAGATTCGAGGAGCTCTTGTGACAGGGAAGCGTGCTTGTTGCAGTCTGCATAAGCACTGTTGCATAGTGACATTGCTAACTGTACCTGGTGCACAAGACCTGGAAACACAGGATGAGTTCTTCAATTGCTCTACCTTAATAGGTTTGACCAGACTTAGCTGTAAAATTTTCCATGGTGCCTTTCATATCCAATTAAGAGGAAGAGAGGCATGATTAATGATCTGATCGTGGTACAACAGTGTGTGTAATGTGCACATGACTTCATAACTTGGAGTTTCACTGCTTATGATTGTTTCGATGTCTTCACTTTTAAGCAGTTTTTCTTATGGGAGTGTGAAATGCTGTCCTCTTTTATTGATACTTCTGTATTTAGTGGCTGTTTAATTTAATTTGTAATGTAAAATTGGCTTGATTAGTACTCCATCTCTTTAGAAATAAGATGTCCCTTGTACTTGCACAAAACTTTAAAGTACATGTGTTACTCCCTGAACTCTTCTCTCATTTGAAGAGCTCGGTTGCTGTTTTGCTGCTGCATTTTTAGAGTCCTGTACTCTTAAACCAAAGTGTTTTGTGCATTAAAAGGGGAACTTGTGATAAATGTATCTGATTCCAAGCTTTAAATATGTGCTGGAAGTGTGGAGTTATAATGAGAACACTGCATGTATTTGATAAGCTTGGTTCGATGTCAGGAATTTCTTGTTCGTGAGCATTTTAGTCAATATCTGAATATTCTCAACTTCTGATGAGAAGGATCTTGTTCTAGTATGCATTGTTACTCCAGCTTTTGGTAGAATGCTTTCTGAAATGATCTTACAAACACTTGAAGGAAATGTGTAACATTAGAAAAGTTTTATTAGGGATTAAGTCAAGAGCTTTGTGGGTTTCCAGGTGTGTCATTTAAGTCAGTCCTTAGCATTGCACATATGCTAGAAATGTCATCTGTGTCTTGTACGGAAATATGTTTGCTCTTCGTTATTATGACTTGTATATTTTAGGAGAGACACCAAGGATGAGTTTTAGTGTTATAGCTGCACTGGTAAAGGCAAACTAGTTTCATAGTTGTTTGTCCCTCCCACTTCCTTTACATTTGATCTTTTCAGTAGTCATGGGGCTGTATGATAAGATGTGGCATGTATGGTAAGATGGAAATGTATTTCCCCCTCTTCAACTTTCTGATAGAAGTGCTGAACTGTATCAATTAAGTTTAGCCAGCACAATTACCCTCCTCTGTGTTGGCATAGCCTTATGATGAACCAGTTCGATCTGAAACTTATAGCTGAAAAAAAAAAGGGTTTTGTTTAGGTAATTTTGGGTAGGATCAGTTATCTAAACTGCTTTGCAGAAGAGTCAAGGGGCACCAGGTTTACAGTGTGTCCTGCCTGCACTTAGTCTAGCTTGCTTTGTGGTGCTTGTGGTTTGAAATAGGGAAAAGTATGTGAAAAATCAGAGCAGATACAGAGTTGTTGTGTCTACTTAGAATGTCATGAATATTATTATTTTTAAAAAATAAAAACAAACAAGTGGCTTGAGGGAGCAAGTTTCACAAAGATTCTACAAAGGGACTTCTGCATTTACAAGTCACGTGAAGCTCAAATTATTGCTTGTGGTAAAATGTAGCCTTGTCTGTAAGATACAAAGGCAATTGCAGCCCTATCAAATTTTAGTGAAAAGATCACAGACCTAGGCTTTCAGTAGAAAGGTGGGCCAGTACGCATAAGTGTAAAAAACCTTGTGGTTAATCGTGTTTTGCTTTTGAGGAGAGCGAGGCTTTTTTGAAGAACAACAAAATCACCAGAACAGAACAAAAGCAGGGACTTGGGGAATAAAAGCAATCACATACTATCATTAAAGAAAAAAGTGAAAGCTGCTAGTGATATTTTTTTAACATGTAGAAAATAAAGGCACTCTGTGCATAGCTGTCACAGTTATTTGAAATTTCAACTTTAACTTTCAGTTAAAAAACGCTGTTCATTAATCTTATTTGACTTCTTGTCCTTTAGGCTTGGTACTGACCCGTTTGCATGGGCTTGTGACTCTTACTTTAGTGGTGTTTTCTGTCTGATGACATTCTTGAAGAAGTTGGTCTTAATGGGAGAAAAATCTTTTTTGTTTAAGTAGAGCAAAGCCAAAGCAGTGTAAGTTACTGTATGCCAATAACATAAGGCTGGTATCACCCTTTTAAAGGTTCATTTAAATAATGAATCTGTTTCTTTTTTGAATATTATTTTAATTGGTAACAGTCTACTTTGTCTAAGCAAGCAACCTTTCCACACTAACAACTTAGATGCTTTCCAGCTGTTTGTAGTTCTGTCAGAAACACGAGGTCCACGGACACTTTAACTGCACTGTTGGGATTTTTTTTTTTGAGGCTGCATGCAGTAATTCGCTCTTTGTCAGGCAAAGCTCGTGATAATTTTGAAATCAGGATTTGATACTCATAAGACTTTTTCTGGTTTTCAAACAAGCATTTAAAAGTGAGTCAGGAATGCTGATGTTACTAACATTGACTTTTCTGGTAAAGTTTAATCAGTTAAAAATAGTTTCTCACTTAAGAAATCAAACTTTAATAGCATTTAAAAAAACCTAATCAGTTGTGTGATACATTTTGGAGAACAGGGGAGTTCTAAAATGATTTCTTTTAAAAGAAACAACAAAAAACCCTAAAATAACCATGCTGTAGTATTAAAAATGAAAGGATATGTTCATATTGGATGAACTAATACTATGCTATCCCTGTCAAGTTTTTTGCGTGCTGTTATTGTGTACTGGAATCTTCTTGGAAACTGGGGACCCCTTGGAGTAAGATGCTACATGACATCCATACAGGGTTACTATAGGCCTTCTGCAGAAGTAGAATACATTCAGCACGGAAGGAGCTGCAGCAGTGTAGGGCATGCAGTTTGAGTACTTTTTTACTCTGTCTGGATATTCTTACAAGCTAAGACCCTATGCTAGGTTTACATCAGTCTGCCTAGATGAGCCTATAATTTCTTGTTCTTCTCTTCCCCTCACTCCATTTTTGGTACTTGGGTATTACTGTCTGTGATCTAAAATTGATGATGGAGAGGTTTGGTGAAGAAAATAATCAATAAAAAGAAAAATCTGTTGGAGAAATAATGATTTATGGTAGCTGTTTTAATTCTCTTATGCTCCTCAATAAAGCCTATTTTTTCTTTTTTTTTTTTAGTTCATATGAGAGATCCTAATAATCAGCTTCACATAATTAAAAATTTGAAGATTGCTGTCAACAACATTATTACTCACCCACCTCAGCCCGGGGCCATTCGAAAACTTTTGAATGACGTTGTGTCTGTCAGTCAGCCTGCTGAAGGACTAGTAGCTAATGTGATCACAGCTGGAGATTATGATCTCAACATTAGTGGTATGTAATGATATTGTATTTTTCTGTAACCTAAACTGGAATTTACTGTAAGTTTTCTGACCTTAATTTCAAGTTTGTGGCATATATTAGTTATTCTGAGAGTTGATCAGTTTTTGATTCAGATTTATCAAATTGTTTTGTTTTTATATAATGCTAAAACATAGTTTTTAATTTTGTTTCCTAATATAATTCTTCTGAACTTGTGTTAAATCATTTAATGCAGAAAATACTTATGCTTTGGTTGTATTAATAGCTCATCAAATTAGAGAGGTTTTCTTGTTACAAAACTGATACACTAACCTGTTACACTTGGTTGAATAAATATCAGAACTTATTTACAGCGTTGGTATGAACATACAGCTTTATGTTGAACTTAGTTCTCCTGTCTTCTCTTGTTTGTCTTTTTATTTACTGCTTAATGCATAGAGTTCATAAAGTTGTAGTTAAAAGTTTAAGGATGAAAAAGTTTTGAGGAAAGGTGTGTGATTCTTGGACCTGTGTTTTTGCCATGAAACTGTGCTTAGTATTTCACTGGCAAAATGTGAGTGGCAAAAAAAGGCTAGAATATTCTAAAAATGTTTTTTTTCAGATCGCCAAGAGATAAGGCATTGTGAATAATACTAAATGAGACCTGATCTTGAGAGCTGAGAATATTAAACTCCTCCCAATTAAGACCCTAATCCATTAAAGCCTTTGAGTGCATACTTAATTCAAATCGTGTATGCATTGACCTATTTAAACACAAGTAATTTATTGTACTTAAAATTCAACATGCAGTGAGGAGTTTCGATCTGTTATAGCAGAAATACTGACCAACACTCATGAGGATTAGTTGTCATAGTAATTAGATTCTATTTTCAATATTGGTGATTAAAAATGGCATATTTCTACATCTTTGATACCTCGTTTACAAGCCATGTCCTCAACTTGATGTGAGATATTGATAGTAAAGGAAAAGACTTGAGCCTGGAAATTCAAATTTTTGAGAGCTATTGGAAACTTGCACCCTTTTTCAGTTTCCATGCCCCTGTTTGTTTGTGAAATCAGTGAATTGCTATTTTTTTTTTGTGAAGTCTTTTTTGGATGGAAGGTCTTCTAGGGACTGGGAGACCCTAAGAAAACAGAATGGTTCCAGTGCAGAGACTTTTCCATAACATTTCTAATTACCTCAATTTTGAAGTGAGGTATTGGAAGAAGGGGAATAAAATAGGGACTGTATCAAGCCATGCTTTGTAGTTGTAGACGGAAATAACTCTCCTTTTGTTTTCATTATTTGCTGCTGGTGCCTTAGTCAATTACGATAATTTGTACATCTTATGTTTTGTCTCTCAGTGATTAGGTTCCTATTTTCATTCAGACTGGCTATATTCTTATTTGAGAAAAGGAGGAGAGATGTATAACATGTTTAGGTCGTACAGAAGGACAAAATCATGACAACTTTATAGTTTTGTGGTACCCCTGTTTTGGGCTTTAGCACAAAACACTGACATAGTGTTCTTAATGATGAAACTTGGATGCCATTACATTGTAGGAGGATGTGAGGAAGTCCCTAGCTTGTGGGGTAGAGTTCATTTTCTGTGTAGAGAACTGAGTAGTTACTATGAAACTTACTTTTTTAACTCTGTCAGAGCAATTTATTGAAGCATTCATTCCTGGCAACAAAACATAATCTTTTGGCTTGGAAATGTGAAATACTCCAGTATGTTTTTTAATTTGCTCTTTTTCTTTTGGTGAATTAGACTTCTAGGATAGCAATATTAAAGATTAAGGAAGTGTGTTTTAATAATGATGACATGCAGTGTATTTTGAAGGAAGACACAAACATTAAGAAGCTCATGTATGAGCAGTTCCAGCATTGGGATCGTGATCCTGCTCTCTTTTAGAAAGGTTTTGGAATTGCTGTGGTGAATTGGTGTAATTGTTTGTAATCCTTTGCTGCACTTTTTGTTTGATAGTCTTATAGTTCCATAATCGCCTCATACTGAGAGACCTGGTTAATTGCTGAAGGGGTGCTTACATTCAGCCTTGCCTGCTTCTCCCATGTACTGGTGCATGTGGAGAATGAGAAGTGATCCCACTAAAGACTTCAGTTTTTCCTTCTCCCAGATAAATTTTCACCTGGATCACTTCCCTGGCTGTGTTTGTTCAGGGCTGCCTGATGCTAATGCTGGTGTGCAACAATGCAGGAATAAGATGGAGATAATGGAGAATATTGTGCAACCGCTTTCAGCAGCTAACATCTTCAGTTACTTTAACTGTAGTACTACAGGCTGAGAAATCTCAAATTAGTGTCTTTCTTTTATAGTATCTTCCAACTAGAAAAATAGAAATATCTAAATATAACTCTTAATTCTGTATTACTCTCTGTATACCTGTTTTTATTCAAGTCCATTATTTGGACTGAATCAGAAGTTAATACTGAACTCTATTGAAGTACACTGAAAATGTGGAAGAGCCTGAAATGTTCATGACTGAGCTTAGCTGAAATCAAATGTCTTCAGTCCCTGATGGGCCTGCATGGTATAGATTTTCTACTACATGCTACAAGAGCATAAAAGCCAATAGTGTGTTTATACCTGACCCTTTTTAGTATAATAATACCGTGTTTTTTCTGTCAGATCGCTCAGTTAAAGCTAGTGTTCCTTGGTACAGTAATTGGAAAGAGACTCTGATGGAACTGAACACATCCACGTTTTATTCAGGTATTTTTTGTGGTTGGTGCCGATTTGCCAAATTGACCTTTATTCCTTTTCCATGTGCCCCATCCACCTTTCCTTACCATCTGCTACAACTGTTTAGCACTTCTCTTGGCGTAGATGTGTGTTCCTCCATTTTTTTTCCCCCAAATGAAAAATTGTTGGTGATGGTGGTTTAATTTTTCTTTTAGTTGCATTTCTGCTCCTGTTAATCTAAATCATTTGATCTTTCCGTAGAGTCAATAAGTACAGAGTGGTGGTGGTGGGAAATGTCCTGATGCTGTAAAAGCACTGTCTTGTTTGAACAGATGGAACTGTATAGTGTAGTCGCTGTTCTTTATTTCAAATGTAAATGCTTTCTGCTTATCTCTAGAACTTCCTTCTCAGGGGATGATAGTGCTTTTCAAATTGCAACTAAAGTCCTGAGCACACACACCTCTGCTATATTCTTTCTGGAATGTGACTCGATTTTTAAAAAAAGGCAACAAAAAAAGGAAAAAAACAGAAAACAAACAAAACAAACAAAAAAACCCAAACCAAAAAGAAAAACAAAACGCCCCCCAAGCTTTGTAATACATTTTCACCTAGTTTATAAGACTTACTGCTACTAAAATGCATTGGTTATTGACCTCTCAACTTACAGTGAAGCTCTGTGTTGTGGTCTACAAGAGGCAGATTTTGATAGTTTTCAGTTTTTAGATATTAACGAAGTTTATGCTTTCAGTTAGTTTTTATTTCAATGGTGTCTGTTTATCTTGGTCAGTCAGGCAGCTTAAAAAGTACAAAGCCTCATGAAGAAGACTTCTTATTGTTAAGCTGTGATGTACAAATATTCCTTACTGATTTCTTTTCCTTACCAATTTCTGAGCACATTGACAAGTTTCCCTAAACTTTAGTATACCAGAAACATTTTACTGGAAAAATGCAAAACACAGAGGTCTGCATACCTAAATGACAGTGTTGCTGTGCACTACTATAACGTTAGGAATTGTTACATTCGTGAATTTTTTCAGATACTGTTTTTGTTTAAATATGGTGCATGTTTATTATATTAAATATCTACTATAAATTATTACAGTCCTGTAAATGCTTTTGAGTGAATACTGTTAGTGCATGTTGTGATTGTGTAGAGGGAATCCTGTTGCCTTTGTAGCCACTTCTGAGGTTCTTAATAGGCTGAAACAGAAAAGGAAGGGGAAAAAGCCCCACCAACCCACCCCACAAAACAAAGTAGTACTTCCCTGTTTGTAGTTGGGTCAGATTTAAAAAAAAGAACCAAAACAACCTTTTTTGCTGTGGCTCAGCTGTAAAACAGAAATGGAAAACTGAAAACAGAGCTTGAAACTAAAATACACTTGAAATTTCTACCTGAAGTAGTTTTAACATTGTTTCATTTGAACCTGAGTTACTACAAGGCTTTGTTATACTGGTGAAAAATAGGCATATGAGTAATTTTCTTATAGTGTGTTTTTAATAACAAGCTCTTTTTCTTGATTTAAGTAGTTGGCATATTTACCTGTAGGACTTTGTAAAGCCAAGAGCTTTTTATACCCTAAAAGAGTGCTTGGAGAGCAGTTGCTAGAAAGGCTGTGGTCAAAAGCTAACAGTTTTGCCTCTGTTGATCTTTTTTTTTGTGAGATGCGCTGACTGCTAGACTGAGTTCAGTTGTGAAGTGTGATTGTATGACTCTTGCATGCATGAAGTTGTAAGGTGGCCTGACAGCACAAGATTAAACAAAATGCATTCACTTAATGCACTAGAAGATCATTCCAACATAAAAATGAAACTCGATTTCCTAAAGTCAGCTAAGAAATCAAGGTGGTGTGGTTTTGGTTTTTTTTTTATGTGTGTGTAGGTTTATAAAGCATTAGAAATTTGTGAGTGAAATAAAGCAATGTGCTTTCTTGGGGCTGTATAAAGAAAAAAAATACCTTCAGGATTTCTTATTGATGCATTTTTTTTCTATACTAGCTATTGTTTTCTAGTTTGCAGGTGAGTTTACACTGGATTCTAGCTAACTTCAGTGTGAAATCAGGTGGTTGGAAGTGGACTGATTTTGCTCTTGGGTCTTTTTCCACTTAGGGGAAGGAATTGCAGAACTGAGATAAAACAGACTTGAAAAAAGAAATAATACTTTGTTGCTAGACTGATAATCAGAGTGGAAAGAAACAGACAAGTTTAAGTTCACGTGTTCCTTGGCTGTCCCAGACATACTTGGTTTCCTTTGTGTTACTGCTTTTAGAAAAATGAAATCCCTATTGTAAAAGAGCATTTGAATTTGGCAGGTTAACATTATAAGGCATTAATGGCACAACTCGGATTTTTATCTGTTTGGATCTCTGCTTTGCCAGCTGACAGCTGAACTGTTTGTTTTAGCAGGGCAGAGGAAGGGGACTACTGTCAAGCCAAGTCATGGCACTTGCAAAAAGCTTCAAACAAACTGGCAGGATAGGGTTTTGGTAATCCTTAGTTCCTCCACACACTCAAAAGTCAATTTTGGTTCTTGGTCAATTCTTACATCTCTAGCCGAGGCAAATTCAATGACTGTTAGAAGAAGTTTGATTTGTTGGGGTTTTTTTGTGTTTTTTTTTTTTCTTTGCCAAGTGTGTGTGTGTGTAAAGGGATGGTATGGAGCAGTTAATCTGAACAAGGATGGAATACATATGAGTTTACAATACTGAGGAAACTGGTGCTTAAGATACTATTCTGTTTCACAGGATCTGATTAAAACTGTTACTGTTTCTTCCGCCTGTGAGTTTTAGACCTTTCTTCTTAGACTTCCCTCTTCTTTGCTTTGCCGTGCAAACCTTTTCAAGAGTTTGCAAGCTTTACTTTTAGATGTAGTCTTTCATATTTCCTTTTCATAAATGAATAAACAGAAGTTTTGCTGAATATTCTAATTTGTCCTTTTTTATTGTATATTCCAGCTACTACTCCTTGGTTTGAGTCTTACAGAGAGTGCTTTCTTCAGTCCATGCCTGCATCAGATCACGAATTCTTAAACCACTATGTTGCATGTATCCTTTGAGTGTTACAGACCTCTAGTGAAGGCTGTTACAGCTGACTGCAGAAATGTAATGTAGAAGATGTTGAAATTTTGCAACGACTCTTTGACACTATGACTTGAAATAATCTTTTTTTCAACATGTCAATATACAGACTGATTTTGTAAGTGGATTGGGGTTTTCTCTTTTTTTTGTCAATCTGAACTCTTAAGCTAATACCTGTAAACTAAACATACTCATCTAAAATGCTTTCTGCTGTAGCTTTTTTAGGTATGTGTTGACGGTCACTTATGTACAAAAGACTTGTGTGTTTGGGATGCACCTGCTACTTTTAATGTGTTGGGTTTTTTTTTTTCTAGCAGATGGAGGGAGGAGATTGGGGAGGGTGGTTTGGGAAATTGGTGAACTTTGAGCCATTTTGGACAAAGAGGTCTGGAAAGATACGTAAATGCTTAACTTATTTATTCTTTTTTTACCAAGACTTGTTTGTCTACAGGGAAAATGAAAATACACACTGTTTAATGATGTAGCTGGTGTTCAGTTTTGCAGCATTATAATTATTCAGGTTTCATAACACCTAGTCTGTTCCTAACACTTTACTGTACTTCATCATTTCAGTATGATGGAACAGGTATGTTAGTAACTGTTACAGAGAACCATTTGTGCAGAATTAACTTGGCAAAAACTAATTCTGGCCTTGGCTTCTAATTTTTAATAACATTTACAGTACAACTGGCTTTCTTGCTTTTCTGGAGTAATGTATTTGATTTGGTAAATAGATGTAGCAGAGCAGGATGTTCCTTATTAATGTTTGTGTAGTTGTATTGAGATAAAAATCTGAACACTTCTATTTCCTTAGAAGATGTTGCTGTGTTTATGAATACTGGCTGTTACTGTTGCTCGGGTGACACCTTAAAGTTCCTACTCTCCTTAGAAGTTGAAAACTACGGTACACTGTGGGAGAATTTCAGTTACGTTTCATATGTGAACAGGTAGTCTGTATCTAAAATTTTAAATGAACTATTAGCTATTATGTATTGACTTAAACTTGTATTTGGTATCAGAATTGGAGCAAACTCCCATTTCATCTCATGTTACAGATGTTAGTGAACAGTGTTTAAATACTGGTTTTTATCAAGACTAAGGCCAAATTCTAATTACACGTACTTTTGTGGTAGTGTGTTTTGCAGGCTTAAACATTGTACTAATTATTTTATTTATACGCTTCCTATTTTATTATCTGATCAGTGGTTTCCCCTGGGTTCTTTTGGTAAATGTCCTTAACATGAATTTAGGTATGCTTGTAGTTTCTTCTAGTGAACCAGAGCCTGTGGAGCAATTTCTGAAGCTGTCTCAAGAACAACATCGCATTCAGCATAGTAGTGAATACTTATATCCCAAGTGGTTTATACCAAACACGCTCAAGTACTATGTGTTACTGCATGATGTAAGCACAGGAGAAGAACAAAGGTGGGTCTTTGCCTTACTGAACTTACAGATGAAGTCTTTGGCTGAAATGCTTGCAGTTCTAAATTCTGTTGAGGTTAGACATACAACAGGATCCAATAAGTAGCATGCTGACTATTATCAAGGCAGATTTCCTTAAGCAATATTTTTAGATCTAGTTCTTGTGTTGATATGAAATCAAAAGAATCAGTCCTAGCTTCTTGAGGTAGATGATTTCTTTGCTTGCTCGCTGAACTAATTCTCAGAGATTCTCAGTTTCACTCTTGCATAAAGGACTGCTTTAAAAATTGGACAATCTTCCTTTTAATCCCTATGGATAATAGTCTAAAATATCATGTTGCAGTACACACGTAGGATAGAATTGGTTTGATACCAAGACAGGGTAAATGTTTTGTTTTTCAGAGCTGACTCCATTTATGAAGAAATGAAGCAGAGGTATGGAACTCAGGGTTGTTATCTGCTGAAAATAAATTCTCGGGTGTCAAACAGAGGAACAGATGAACAGATACCAGATCCTTGGAGTCAGTACCTTCAGAAAAACACTATCCAGAACCAGGTATTGCAGTATTCTAAAAATTACTTATAAGGTACATATGAAAGTCCATTTTAGTTCTGTTAAATTTTGCCTTAGTATTATGTATGTGTTCCTACAGAATGGGCTAATAGGCAGTCAAGATACTTCTATCATAGTGTGACTTTTTGTGAGAGCATATGATAGGTTCTCAAAGAATTGTCCCGTATGCTACTTAAGTTGACAGTATGGAGCACTGAAATGCTAGACTGTTTGAAATAGATTGGTAGGAGCACTGATGCAATAGGCTTGTGCTTTATGCACTGACAAAAGTAACCTCAAAACTGTCCTATTCATAGTAACTTTCTACCTTCAGTTTGGTTGATCTTTTTTTCTTTCCCAGGTCTTCTGTACTTCACTAAACAGCACAGGTGTGTTGTTTTGTTGGGGAGATGTTAGTTTTTTCTGGTAACTTCTTGCCCAGTCTGGTCTGTCATCTGCTAAAATGGCAAATGATAGTTTCTGTTAGCTCTGTCTTTAGTTCAATTTGCCATAAATATCTGTATTTTTGGCTTCAGCACCCAGAATATTCCTCCTTGAGTTTGTTTTTGACTGATCTGTAGTTATAATTGCAGCTGCTTAAAAGGTTGGTTTGTGTAATCATAGTTAGATTGGTGCCAGTTAGATAGATAGTGCCAGTTAGTGCCATAGTTAGATAGTGCCAGTTAGATTGGGTGAAGTCAAAACATCTTGTATTCTGTAAGCTAAGAGGACCAATAATGTTCCACCATAAACTAATTTGATCTTTTTCTTTTTTTTCTGTCCCATGCCAACTGTCCAACAGAGATGACTTTTTTTTGTATGAGCTGGTTCAGGAATTGCTTTAGGGAGCGTATTTTCATTGCTGTAGGCATTGCTGTGTGAGTTGGAGTTGCTTGCTTTAGGTGACAGCAAAGCTGTCTGAGCAAAACTGAAGATACTTGCTTCATTTGTTGGTGAATGTAACTTTCATCTTTGCAATAGGACAGGTTCTTAAAGCCTCACAAATTACTTAAGAAATGAATATATACAAAAGAACATGCTTTCTTAATGATTCAGTTAACTGTTTATTAAATTTAACAATTACTGTTGACTGACTTTTGTGTGTATGCTCTAGTAGTCTTAAAATTCAGACTTTTTTTCCCCTTTATCTTTTTCTGACAGGACTGCTATGACGATTGTCCTTACACTGTCATTTCAAACAAGAATACTGATCACTTGATATCAGATGGCCTAGACAGTGAAATTAAAGGTATTTTTATAACTTCTATCGAAACACTGATGTGATAGCAATTATACAGCTGTCTCACATCTTGGACACTAATCACTTGAATGGTTTGTTAGAGAATTCAAAGTAATAATTTTCTAAATGATCAAAGACTATGTAACCTGTGGTCCACAAAGAAAAATTCTGTCGTGCTGATCTACAGGACTGGTAATTACTGGTAGGTGGCTATTGTATGTATTGGGCTCATCTTTTGTAAGGTTGAGCATATTGTCTGCAAACAGACTAATAAAAAGTAGCATAGGATTAAATGATTAATTTTAATAATAAAAGTCCTGCTTAGCATGTTCTGATGTAGCTTGGAAGCTGACTTGTTCTTTTGGTCTTTGTTTTTGGTTTTAAATTTGGAAATGACAGAGTAAGGACTCACAAAGTAAGTTGGCTGGAAGAACTTGCCTCGCATTTGAGCTCGTGGATGACAGAGGGCAGTAAATGAAATTAAGTGCAAATTAATGCATTAATTAATTAAGGCAGCTGTGTAGGATTTAGATGAGAAACATCATCAAATAGGGAAGAAGTGGAGGCACCCTATGCTGTCTGGCCTGACTCTGCCCAGATCCTTCAGACCTGACTTGAAAGGCGTGGGGAGACCTGGTGTATGTAGGAAAGCCTGCAGTTGCGTGTAAAATTCCTGATTTCTAGGGCCTTACAGCCCAGATAAGCTGCTCTTTGATCTTTACGTACCCAGCTTCACATTTCAAGAATTTGCTTTCACAGGTCAGCTTTGCTCAGTGCTAGATAGGGCCAGATAAAGCAAGCTGATTTTCTTATATAGAAAGGAAATAAGAAAACCATTTAAGTATTATAGCAAAACAGTGTCTTGGTCTAGTTTGGATAGCTAGATGCAATAGTGGTCAGCAACCTTTCTGACTGAACTAAGAGGTCTTTAGAGGAGGTTGTTCTACATCATGATTGCTTGGAAGGGCATGAAAAATGGGTTTGTATTTTTTGCCTTAAAACAGAGAAGAGTGAATGGATCCAGTGGAGCCATTGTAGTAATTGCTGCATTTCCGACTTTTCATGAATATCTAACTGATTTTAACGTTTCCATAATTTTCCTTCAATGTTGTTGATACTTGAATATTCTTTGCACTGTAGTTGAGAACCAGAACTGCACTTGGCCATGTTGTAGTTCCTGACATTCCCTGAACTTGCTGAAGAATTTCAGAAGTGATGTAATACTTGGGTAGTGCTCTGCTGCTACCTGCTCAGTGTTGCTCTGTAGTCTAGAATAGCTGGTGAATAGCTTTGCTTAATGGAGTTCTGAGTAAGAAGAACTTAAAAGTATGTTAATGAAAACGACATTTAAAAAATAAGATGTGTAAGTAACTTCATGTTTACTGGGATTCTTGTTTCAATCTTTCCATAGATGGCCTGTCCAATAACTTCAAGACTCATCCCCTTCAACTGGATCATCCCAGTGGCAGTTTGGATAGCACTGATTACATGAAGGCTACTGCATCAGTGCAAGACTCAAAGAAATCAAATTCTGGAACGCCACATGGTGCTTGTTTAACACTCACGGATCACGATCGAATTAGACAGTTCATACAGGAATTCACATTTAGGGGACTTTTGCCACATATAGAGAAGACAGTTCGGCAACTTAATGATCAGGTCAGTTTACTTTTAAAAACTCCTTGTGCTGTAATAAGAAAAAACAGTTGGGGTATATATCCATTTATCCAAAAACCTATTTTGAAATTATTGCTTCCTTCTACATCTAATGATCTAATGATCTTATTGAAAACTAAGTAAATTTAAGAAAAATAGCTGGAAGGTATAATTTTTTGCTCAATTTATCTATAAAAAAACCCCTCACATTTTGGATTGACGGAGCTTCAGTGCAAGGTGGCTTCTTGGTGAAAACCTGTCTGAACTGTTATCAGGGATATCCGTCAGTGTTCCTAAAATCGTACCATTTAATGCCTCTGGACAATTCTGGCATGGGGAACAGAATGTACTTTTTGTGTTTCAACATTGGAATACACAACTAGAGTTAAGAAATATATTTTCATCAGTAATTGTTTGCAAAAAAGCTGGGTACCTCAATTACTACTTCTTGATAAGGGAAGATTTATGGCATGGATGCCGTAAGTCATGAAATTCTGTTTTGATCTCAGCATCTTTTGCAACTGGATATTCTTCTCTCAAGCTAGGATTTTCTGGAAGTGTGCTAGTTAGTATCACACACATTAAGTCAAAGGCATGCATTAAAGTTATTTTTATCACTGTGAAATCGCTTCTTTTATGTTTCATTTTTATATGGTCTTAAACAGCTGGAGAGATGTATTGACTTACGTTAGTACAATCAAATTACTGTATTTAATATTAGGCTTGGACCCAAATATTGGTCTGTTTCCTGAACTCTGTATTTTGATTTACTTGTCCATTCAGGTTATAGTTTTAAATATGGGGGGTTTTGATACTTAGTATCATATGCTGTAAGGAACACTCTCTCTCTGGATTGATATTTATTTTTTTTTTTGTATATGCTGACCAAGTTTATGCTTGGAAAGTTTTATGAAGAAACAAAAAAAAGTGTATTCCTTAGGGTAAAGCTTCCTGCTACTCTTTGGGAATGCAGTAATATATTCCTAGTAGTGGTAACAAAAGCATGATGTTACAGTTTTTAAAATTATCTTTAAAAAGAGATGTAGTTTGCCTTAGATCAAGGAAACAGTAATTCCCTGTGAAAGTTTCCTCGTTAGTGAAAATTATCTAAAAGAATGAAGTTGTGTAAGCTTGCTTTCAGGTATGATTAGTACCCTTGATGCTTGGAATTGATGTTCGCAGTGTGGTAATGTTTTATGTGGGTGGTGATGGGGAGAATGTTCTCTCTTGAATATGTACTTATTCTAAATTTTAGGTTGGGCTAATGCCAGAAATTGGGTATCCTCTTAGATTTCAAACAGATGCATCAAATGTTTCGGTTCTTAGGATTGAGATGTCTGCAATCTACAGCAACAATAGTGAACCTCAGCTATCTGAAATAGAATAAATGTATAAATTGCAACTTCTGTGTCAGTGACTCAGTCTAAAGCAGTGTGTTCTTGGTTATTTTATTGTTTTTATTTAATTCTAGTTTATGGAAAACGGAATTTAGGAAGGCTTAATGAAATTTTGGTTTTTATATTGGTTTAACTTATACTAATACATGTCTTGCAATGTAGTGCTCTGATTTAGTGTCTTTTTGCAGCTAATATCCAGGAAGGGCTTGAGTCGGTCACTCTTTTCCGCTACTAAAAAATGGTTTAGCGGCAGCAAGGTTCCAGAGAAAAGTATAAATGAACTGAGGAATACCTCTGGTTTGCTGTAAGTAATTTCAGTCCTTACCTTTAGATGTAAACTGAAAATCTACATCTGTTTTGGGGGAGGGAAAGCCTATGTTTATTTGATGGTGTTCTGCAAAGTGAATTAAATCAGCAATATGTTAAAAGACTTTAGACAACTCATGAAAACTACTATGCTTAAATGTGTACAGTCAGGAAGTAGCAGAACTTAAAGGAAAAGGGGATAAAAAACTGTTTACAGAACCATTTTCCTGTTATATGTACAGTGAAGCTTTCTAAGTTACAAAGAACATACATTTTTAAGAGTAACAGTATTAAAAAGAAGCTATGGTCTACTGCAAGGGATTTTTTAAAGTTAGTACAAGCTTTTTTTTCTTATTTAAACCAAGCCCTGTATATAGGTGTCTTATGTTTATCTAACAGTGTAATTTACTAGTAGTATATATTATTATGTATTATTAAGTATATTGTTTTTGCAAGTGCATTTGAGAGCTAAATCAAGGAGAATTTCATACTCTTTGCACCTGTATTTTACGCTAAAATCAGGTTTTAAATTTCACCAGAATATGAATTCTGTATGCTTTGAAATTTTCCTCTATGAATGAGGATGTATAATCATGAAAAGCACTCTCTTCAACTGTCTTACCTTAACCACAAAAGTCTAAATGGTTATTGGACATTACCTAGCCAAAGTTAATGTCCCTGACACACATATACAGCTCTAAATGTGTAAGTTGTGTGTCTTTGGATTCATAACCAAAATGTTGGTATTTCAACTTTCTAGATTGAACTTGTAAGCGTGGCTTGCTTTTTGCAAAGTCTGTGGGAATCTATTTGATCTTCACTGAAGTGATTCATATATATTTGACTAACCAGAAGTTAGACTGTTGCTTGTAGAGGACAGGAGCTTGCCTAGTGTTTTGGCATAAGGCATAGTTTTCTAGTAAATTCTTTCAAGAGAAATGGGGAGAGATAACTACAGCTAGCTCAACAGTCAAAGTCTTATTTTTTTTCCTTTTCCTACAGTTCTGTTTATATCTTAACAGTTAATCTTACTGAGCAGTTTCAGTGACAGTTGCGTACTTTTTTTCAGTATTTCTTGGCTAAGAAGAATGCTTGCTTTGAGTGTTAGTGGAACAGTGGGTCTTGTTAATAGGGATCTGGGGTGTGAAACCGAGTTACATGTGGCAGAAAGGAACCAGCTTCGCTTTCCTTAGCTGTTTTTTGGGTAAGGCTGAAGCAACACAGTTTTGTTCCTACTTTGTGAATAGAAATTAAGATGAGCTGAGAAGACTTTATAGAGCATGTCTTGCTCTATTTATTAAAATTATGACTTTGAATTTAAATATTTGTGTTTATAGGTATCCACCAGAAGCACCAGAGCTTCAAATCCGGAAAATGGCAGACTTGTGCTTTTTGGTGCAACACTATGAACTTGCATATAGCTGTTACCATACAGCAAAGAAAGACTTCTTAAATGATCAGGCAATGCTTTATGCAGCTGGAGCACTGGTTGGTACTTCACATAACATAAACATTTTGTGAACTTTTCCTAATAATCCCTAATAATGTCTGAAGGTAACAAAATGGTATCTCTTCCGTCCACCTCCAAATTTATAAGGGTTTTGCCAAATTTGCTGCATAACTTTAGCAAATCCTAAAGTGTTCTCAAATCTATTGGCTGCTGTTTTATGAAGGGAACAAAGGTGTGAATAAAAATTGAAGAGGTAATTCTTAAAATGTGAAATATGGGAAGAAAAATACCTAGAATGCAACCTCCAGCAAAACGGATCTTTAAACTTGTAGTCTGATAACTCAAAAACAGGTGTGAGATAATTATATAGTTTATCTTTTAGACTTTGGCAAGATACTTATTTGCCAGGAAGTCAAGATTCTAGGTTGCTATAAATTATAGTATCGTACCCTTTTTTTTGGTTAAGACTCTTGAGGAATATCGTTTGAGTGTGTCACTGCTGAACTTCACTCTAAATACATACTGATTCATTAATTTCTCTTGAGAATGAAGGTATATGTGACTAAAATAACTTCCAATAAGATAAATGGGAAGACGGGAAAAATATGGAGCTATGTTTTGTAGACTCTAGTCTGGTTAACTGGATTAAATTTGAAGCTTTACTTTGTAGATCTATCGAAGCATTCTTGTACACGGTCCCATTTGATGTAAAACCTTTACATAAATGTGTATTTTTACAGTACGGGTAGTTGCTCTGCATTTGGTAATCTAAAAAGTTGTCTGAATTTCTTAATGGTTTGTAGGAGGTCTTAATTATGAATTTTTTCAACCTACAAGTCTTAGTCTTATGACAGAAAAACTTTTCTATCCTGTCTTCACCCCATAAGGAAAGAAGTAAAATTTCAGAGTGCATGTTTACTAGAGTTTCCTTGGAATCTGAGAATGTAATTTCTTTTAAGCAAAACTCAGAAAACAGTCCTCATCTTAAAATAGATGGTAGTGCTACTTCATCAGAAAGGTTGTTCCTGCAATAGGAAATTATCTCTTGGGCTTGTAAAGCAGTACTGAATCCGTGCTTCTGCATAGTGTTTGGGGGAACCGTGAATTGAAAACACTTCTGTGAGTGTGTATAACACTTGCTGCTGTGCAGTTAATTACAAGCAGAGCCATAAATAGGCTATTGTATTAAAACCTTTATCAGTTACAGTGTGTTGGGTACACTTTTATATGCTAGTACCTGATTAGATGAATATGTTGGACTAGTAGCTGTTGAAATGTGTTTCTCAGCATTTTGACATTTATAATTTTTTGAAAAAACTACGGTGACAGTACTGAACTTCTCTTGTAGGAAATGGCAGCAGTATCAGCTTTTCTTCAGCCTGGAGCTCCTAGACCGTATCCTGCCCATTATATGGAGACAGCAATTCAAACCTATCGCGATATCTGCAAGTATGTTGTTTGCTTTTGTATTGATCCAATGAAAGTTGAAAGGCTGGTGGTTTATATTTCTTTCCCTGCTCAGTGATAGTGCCAGATGACTAAAAAAATCACAGCATGATGGTGACTTTTTAAAGAGTACAATATGTTAGTTTATCTAGGGTAACATGAAGGGGATCTATGCTGTTTTAATTTAACAGAGTGCTTATTAAGCCTGTGTGTTGGATTTACCTGGTAAGATTTTGGTGGTGGCTGCAGGGATGGCTTCTGTGAGAAGATGGCAGGAGCTGCCCACAAGTCAGACAAAGCCAGTTTTCACCCGGCTCCAAGGTGGACTTGCTGCTGCCCAAAACTGAACCTGTTGGCAATGCTGGTGTTACCTCTGAGATAACATTCTGAAAGGATAGAAGTTACTGTGCAGCAGATGTGAGAGAGGAGTGAGAAAATGAGAGAGACAGGCCTGAAGACACCAAGGTGTCAGTGAGGAAGGAGAAGGTCCTTCCCTGCAGCACGTGGGGAAGACCATGGTGAAGTGAAGCAGTTTGTCCCTGTGAAGCCCATAGAGGATCACAGCAGATCAGGGATCTACACATCAGCACGTGGAGGACCGAGTGCCAGAGCAGGTGGATGTGCCCTGAAGGAAGCTGCAGCCTGTGGCGAGCCTAAGCCAGAGCAGATTCCTGGCAGGAGCTGGGACCTGTGGGGAATGCACACTGGAACAGTATTTTTCCTAAAGGACAGAACTCCATGGAAAGGACCTGTGCTGGAGCAATTCTTGAGAACTGTGTTTGTGAGAGAGACCCCATACTGGAGCAGGGGAAGAGCATGAGGAGGAAGGAGTGGTAGGGATGCAATGTTATGAACTGACTGCAACTCCTTTTCTCTGTCCCCCTGCCCCTCCTGAGGGGGAGGAGAAAGTAGAAGAGTTGGGAGTAAAATTGAGCCTGGGAAGGAGGAGTTGTCAGGGGAAGGTGTTTTAGTTTTGTTTTTATTTATCACTATCCTGTTCTGTGATTAATTGGCAATAAAATGATTTAATCTTTCCCAAACAGAGTTCTCGGTACTTATCTCAGTATATGAACTTTTAAATCCAGTTTTCTCCCCATCTTGCTGAGGAGGGGTGTGTGATAGAGCAGCTTGGTGGATACCTGGTACACACTGTCTTCCCAGCACAACTTGTTTTTGGCTGTTGTACTTCTCATTTATCAGATCACTTAATTGGTGTAATCTCTTTAGTTGACATTTTTATAAATCCAGTACTGTCCTCAAATATGCTCTCCAGCTTTGACTTTTGAAAAGCTGATCTTATGGTAGGATATTTAGGATATAGTAGGACATTTAATGTGTCAATCTGTATGTGGTGGTTTCACAGGGTATGAACTTTCATATATTTTACTTTTAGAAGAACAAACAACAGAACATCAGTCTGATGCAATATGGAGAAAATTTTTCAAATTTGAGGTGAAAAGCTTTCCAAGGTTTATTTTGATAAATATTAATACATTTATGTTTTTGCCTTAGGAACATGGTTCTCGCTGAGCGCTGTGTACTGCTTAGTGCTGAAATCTTAAAAAGTCAAAGCAAATATTCAGAGGCAGCTGCTCTTCTGATTCGTTTAACCAGTGAGGTAAAACACTTAGTATCTTTTTCCTCTCTTGCCCTCCTCTGTTTGTTTACTTACCTAAGCGCTTCTAGGTTACATTCTAATTTTTGTCCTGTGATGTTTTCTAGCCAAAGGTAGCAAATGAGCTGGTATAAAGCATGAAGTGAAGAAAACTGTTTACACTGCAAGTGAAGAAATTAGTACTGTTGCTCTTTTTCTTTCTAATCAAGTGACTTGCTCGACTTCTTTAAATGTCCTAAATGGGCATTTGTTATCTTTGGCTTTATAACTAATTTTCTTTGTCATTTGCTTAGCTGTTGTATGGCATGGCATACTCTCAGTTTAAGAACTCATGGGTTAAAAGTATTAGCAAGGATTGCCAGAGCCATAATGGATACTATCCTGCATATAATAAGTTCTCTATAGTTAAGTAGCTAAGGCATTACTGTAGCTCAGCTGTTATGAATCATTAGAATCTTGCTGAGTAAGAGAAAGCTAGTTTGAACACTTCTGTAATATTAATTGGTGGAAATTAAGCATGGCATTAGCTTCTAACAGCCCGGAAAGGGTCTTGCTTGAAAAAGAGTGAAACAAATGTAATACCTGTAATAGTATAGCACCTTTTATGTAGCTTGAGAGGAAAGACTTAACTGACAGTTAGTTCTGGCTTTGTGGCCTGCTGCACCAATGTGATGCTTCTGAGACTTTTCCTGGGGCAGGTTAAGGTTGGAATAAATTATCTTAGTTCTGTAAGTTTCTGTCTAAAACATCTTTGTAGCTTCATTCTTGCCCTTTCAACCTAAGCTTGCTACCAAAATTTATGTGAGCAGTAGAAGTTATTTAAGCAAGGAATTTAAGTACTATTGGCACTGCATGATCGTTTTTTGACTTAAGATTATATGTAGTGTGCTTGCTTTGCTTTTTGGCAGCTGTAAAGAAACTCTTCATAGAATACTATAAAAGTATCTCAGTATATTTGTAGCTCAGACACATCACTGGTAGTGTGGAGTTCAGTTGTGGTAAAATCAAGTACATTCTGTTCTGATTTGTTGAAGTAATGTAGCAGTGTCTCAACATGAGAATAGAAAGGGGTAATATTTGTACATTATTAAGAAATCATCCTGGTTCTTGTGATACAAATTCACTAAGTTTCATTACTCCCTTTATTTTTCCTTCATCCCAGTAAGGCTCTTTTTGTTCCTAGCCTTAATATCTTCAGGGGGAGGAAGGGGAAAAGGTAGCAGAGTGCTTCAGAGGTAATGTTAAGTGTTCGAAAACATAACCTGAGTAAGTGAAAAAGCAGAAAATATTTATTTTGTCACTCATACTGAAACAGGTTGATATATAAATCTCTTCACTGTAAAAAAAAAAGTTTGCTGGTATTGAATGCTATATATATAAACAAAGTGAAAAATACTTAGTCTTGTCTTTTATATGCACACATATATAATGTTTGTATATAAAAGAATCTTCAGCTTCACAGCACTGTTACACCTTGCTGTCTCTGTTAACGTTAAAACAAGGCCTGAGATATCTTTGTTTGTATTCAACTTTGAGGCTAATTCTCCTTTTTGCTTTTAAATAGGATTCAGATCTTCGCAGTGCACTTCTGTTGGAGCAGGCAGCCCATTGCTTTATAAACATGAAAAGTCCCATGGTTAGAAAGTTTGCATTTCATATGATATTGGCTGGCCATCGGTTTAGTAAAGCAGGCCAGGTGAGTATTATCTTTCCGTGTGGAAAATATGCCCAGTGTTTGATACTTACTCTGAAAAACATGTTAAATGTGTCATTGGTTTGGAAAAAGATGCTTGGCTTCTGACAGTTGTATTAGTCAGAAGTGTTCAGCTATGTGGTCTTCTGAAAATGACTGCTGCACTGATCAGCATAGTCTCTTACTTCAGTATTTGAAGTAATACTGAAGATAACTGACTTGAAAGTTAAAATGACGTGTTTTTATTTCTGGGTCTCAGTTTTATACACAGTGAAGTGTGAGGCTTTTTATTTGGGTAATGGAGTATTTTTGCTCTTGAGATAAGAGTGAATTGCGGGAGTTAGGGATTTGTTAAACTCTTAATTTATTAGAATAATAGTAGAATTTAGATATCTGTCTTTCCTGATGCTTTTCAGTGGAGGTGCAGGTGTATAAACAGTTACTACAAGACAAACTAAAACATCTCTTTATGGCTGTTTAGACTTAAACAGTAACTAAACCAATACAAATCAGATTATTTTTACTTCCATTCACGTTCCTTTGCAGGCAGCTCTAACTGTGGTAAACTTGAAGTTTGCTGTGTGCTTTATTTCTGTCTCTGTTGTGGGATAGGCTCTCTGAAGAGACCTTGTGCTTGATTCCTGCTGAGGTTAGCCACCAGAGTTCAGTTATGGGACTGTCCCTGAATACAGTCAATTTTGGTTTACTAGTAAGCTGCAAACTGGTGATAAAAATGAATTTGTATTGCAAATCAGTAATCTGAGATAACTGAGGTATTAGAAATCTGTTTGAAAGAAAGCCGAGGTGGGGGGAGGTGTGTGTTCTCCCACCACACCCAGTCTCGTTTTTATCATTTTGGTAAGGATCAAGGAAAGTATTGTTTTACTTTCAGCTTCTGTTTTTAAAATCACAGATGTGAAGAATAGTTACTGATATTCCCTCGTTCTTGGTCAGCTTCATGCAGTAGTTTCCCTGTCTATTGTTATGGCAATACAGTACTGACAGGGAGCTGTTGATCAGTTTTAAAAAGTTATTCTTCTATATCTCACTCTTTTGTCTGGAAAAGTGCATGCATTTTGTAAAGCTTTGACTTCATCCTCATTTAACAGCTGTCATTGTTTGTGTCTAATTCTTGTAGGAATTCTGTTTTCTGATGAATGATTTTTCAGTGTTGCAGTAATGTAGGTTATTTTTTTCCACATATCCTTAGAGACACTGAAATATTAAATGCTACTGAAGAGAAGTCAGTCAGGCTGCTCATCTGCATACTGTAATACCCTATTTTAAACTGTTAGTAGTATCTGCTGATGTTACGGATCTAATGCTTGTGCTCTGCTGTCATCACCATATCAATTTGAACATATCTTACATTTTTCCTCTTGCTGTAAATAAGGGAATGGTGTTCCCTTTTTTAGAAGCTGAGACTTGCCTGTACAGTGAATGCCTATGCAGATGTTCAGTACTGAGGCTTGGGATTGCATGCCCAGGTCCTGATGTATGTACAGGAAAGGAACTGTGGAGCTGACTGGGAGCAGAGTGTCAATCTCCCAGTGGCTGATGCGATTGGTAATTTTGTCTTGTATGTACTGTAGGGCTGTGTTTTGTTGGTTTGCTTGGCATGGATTTTGTCCCAAGTGTGCCTACTGAACAACAACTGACTGGATGTGTCATGCTGAAAGTTCAGCTATGGAGTGAAATGAAATGTGTTAAATCTAGCTTATGTTTTGAGGCTTGGCAGTAGAGCTCTGTAGACTTTAGCAGTCAGTCCTAAAGCAGTGCAGAGCACTGTATTAAAAGTAGTCTTCTCCTGTTATTTGCTGTTTAAACTTACTGTCTGTTACACAAGCTAGGCTTTGTACTGTGGGAACTAACACTTCTGTGCTTAGATTAATGTTGACCAAATGCTATTAGGTATAGTTCTGCAAACATTACACTTAGCATGGTGGAGTTGGTGGTAAAAACTTAAGTAACTTTTCTGACTTACTGTTCATCCTTCCTAATATTACAATTGCAATGAGTGGTTAATGGGATCATTTGAGAAATAATCTTGTTTGTTTTTTCTTGCAGAAGAAACATGCCTTACGTTGCTACTGTCAAGCCATGCAGGTTTACAAAGGGAAAGGCTGGTCTCTGGCAGAAGACCATATTAACTTCACTATTGGCCGCCAGTCCTTTACCCTTCGTCAGCTTGACAATGCTGTGTCTGCCTTTAGGCATATTTTGATCAATGATAGTAAACAACCTCCAGCTCAGCAAGGAGCCTTTTTAAGAGAATATCTTTATGTTTATAAGGTAAATTACTTTCATTGTCTTTATTCCTTGAGTAATCAGTAATTTTATTACCAGTAATTTTCTGTTAAGTCATTAAATGATTTTCTGTCATACCTGCTTTGTTCCAGGGTTGTTTCTTTGTCTAGTTGATGTGTTCATTTTTTAGTTCAGGCTTAAGAAAAACAAGTGTCTGTCTCTCATGTGTATTAAGTGTGCTTCAACTGATGAATATTAGTGTGACTCTTTGTATTTTTATTACAGTAAAACAAACTCTTCCTTTTGAGGGTCATGGCTGAATTACAGCTTGTGATAGTTCAGTTTCTTTTAGAGGAAGTGGATCTGGTTTGTTTTGATCAATTTATAATGACTTCTGAGGCTTTTAATAATAAATGTCTAATAAACGCTAAGTAACTCTGTCACCTTTTCTGCTACTATGAAGTACTCCACATCCATGTTGTAGTGAATTTTATTATTTGAGTTTTTATAGATGAAGTGACTCATTAACTCGGCTGTAAGTTTGTGATTCTGGATTATAGTATACTATGTACATTATGGGGTGTTTAGTGCTGATATCACCACAGCTTGCAGCAGTGTAGTTGCTTACTGTCTTTTACAGCTTGCAAACAGAATTTCTGTGGTGTTTACTAACTTATGGTAGATGTTACTCGAGAGTGGTGTGTGAGTCCACAGCTCAGCTGTGCTGAGTCTTGTGTAACAGTGGTGGTATGTAGTTTATCAAATTCTGAGTTAAGAGATTCAAGCTTTGCATCAACTAAAGCTTGTAATAGCCATGCAGCCACAGTAGTGATTAGAGTGCTGAATTAAAATAGTTCTACTTTTTCTATAAAGATTTTACAAACTTTAAGCTCTTATTGAGGCAAAAAATACTACTTCAGACTGTCAAAGCAGAAGCAGCAATCAAAACAGTTAACTGAAAAGACTAATTCATAAAATTAATCTTAAAGATACCACCTGTTCTGACATTGAGTGCTTATAACTTGGCTTCCTTGTCATTCAATCATTGGTAATGTACAGCATGGACATCGTGTATTTGCATAATGGCATGACACTGTTTTCCTCCTTTGCTCCAGAATGTAACTCAGCTATCACCTGATGGTCCCTTACCACAGCTTCCTTTACCATATATTAACAGCTCAGCAACCCGTGTTTTCTTTGGGCATGATCGAAGACCAGCAGAAGGTTAGAAAATTTTATGGAAACAGGTTGAAGTCCCTTAATTATGGAACCAAAATATATGCAAGAGTTAGTTTGATTTAAAAAAATGTCATTATGTAAAGCTAATGTAACAAGGTAACTTCTTAAATAGGGTTTCGAAAGAAAAGCTTGAACTTAGTATCTACTTGCTAGGCATTTTCAGGCTTCCTTTGTAAATGTGAACTCTGCATGTGCACATGTGCTGATTTCCACTGTTTTTCACAGCTGGAAAGCTTCAATGCAAGTCTGTAATGAACTTTATGAAAGGGATTATTAGTGCTTTAGGAGATGCTAGTGCCAATGCTAGAAATTAACTGTAAAGCTAACTTTCTCTTGGGTGAAATGTTTGAAGCACTGTGATTCCTGAACGTAAAGTAAGCCAGGTGGAAATTCTTACATAAACTGGGACTGTAGTCTATCATAAAGTAAAAATAATCTGTAAGCTGAGTATACCATGTAGCATGCTAAGATTTTGAATTCCACAATTTGCAAATAGAATTATACTCAAATTATTTTCAGTATTGTCTTCCATGTGTGTATTTCAAAACATCTTGCAATTCACTGACTTAAATAAATTGTAACATAAAAATGACTGTGACTGTGAACTTAAAATATTTTAACAATACTTAGTAAATTGCCAGTGCAGCCCTCTGTTGGCAGCTGTTGCATGCCAGTGTTCTCATTTTCTAAGATTGCCTTACTTATCCTAGGTGAAAAGCAGGCAGCTACGCACGTAAGTCTGGATCAGGAGTATGACTCGGAATCATCGCAACAATGGAAGGAACTTGAGGAGCAGGTCGTTTCTGTGATAAATAAAGGAATAATACCTTCGAACTTTCAACCAACACAGTTCTGTTTAAATCGCTACTCTGATAACTCCAAATTTCCACTTGCAGTGATAGAAGGTAATGTTAAGATTTATACACTTCAGACAAAGTGAGTTAGATAAAATTGTACAGTACTTCGTATGTTATTGTAGATTTAAACCAATGTTCTTGTGCAAGTTATTTACACAAGAATGCTTTTAGTTAGGTGAACCTTCAGACTGTGATAGGGATAGCCTTTTGTCATTACTCTCCTGCATTTTTTTAATAGAACCAATAACTGTGGAAGTGTCTTTCCGAAACCCTCTGAAAGTTCCACTTCTTTTGACTGACCTTTCATTGCTGTGGAAGTTTCAACCTAAAGACTTCAATGCAAAGCAGGATGGAGAAACAAAAGAGCTGGTAAGGAAAGAAAGCTTCATCCTTTTTCAATCAAAACCGAATAGCTACAATTATGGAATATATATTAAGTCTTCAAAAATCTTTGGTATGAAAAGCAGCTGATTTAAGAGTAAGTTTAAAAAAAAAGGAAAAAAAAGAAAAGTAGCTACTTAATTTCTTTGTGCATTGTTCAGATTTTCCTAGATCCATAGGGCACAAAGCAGCCAAGTTAACAAACGTACTGTAATGGGTATTGTAAAGCTTAATGCAAAGCAATATACTTCCAACATTTCATTGTATGTGTAGTACATCTATTCCCAGTCAAACTGTCCTTGACCAGCAGAAATGACTTGCAGTGTCAATAGGTATATTATCAAATACCTTTTTCTTACTTGAACTACTGAAGCTACTGTATGTAGTGAAATGTGTGCTCTGGAAAAGTCTGCTGGTGCAACATAAGAACGTCTTGGTATCTCGATTAGAGGAAAAAAGATAATTTACTGTATTAAAAACTAATGTTTTGAATATTTTAGATGAACTATTTACTACTGTTTAACAGTTCAACTAATACTGCCAAAACTTTCCTCTAAAGGACTGTTCTCATATCTGTATTTTTAAGGTTTTAGTATGTTCTAATGCTGAGTATTACAGTAAATTCCGTTAATATTTTGGTTTTGTTGCCAAAAGCATTTGGAACATAGTGATATCTAAAGGTGCTGTAAGTGTTTGCCAGAGTTATAAATATGGTTTCATATAAATAAGTCTCAAGGATTACCATACGTTTTCCCTTCTGTTCTGGTCTGAACTGCTACTTTAGTGATATCATAAATACTTCTATGAGTATCAGTGAAATTGATTTGGAATGGTTTCAGTTTATAGTGCTAAATCTAAAATTACTCTCTTAAATAAATGTTTGCTGTGCTCTCTAGCTGTTTCTTTAGTTCAGAAAGCCTGAGAAGCTGGGCATACAACATCTGCTGGTCCTAACAGTCTGAAGTTTGAAATTCATATGCTTTTCTTAATGAACACTTTAGGAAAGGTGTGGGAAGTAATATTTATGACACTTTTTCTGCCTAGGAGTAATAGTATCTGAAAACCTGTTTCTTCTTTTCAGGGAACATGTGATGATGACATGATAGGAACTGAAGCAATAGCAGAATTTTTAATTAATAGTGAGGAGACAAAAGTGGTAAGTACTGTATTTTGTTTTAAAAATAGTCTTTTCAGTGTTGAACTTTAAGAAGGAGTTCATATTTGTTATGATCTGAACTTAATGCTAAACTTACAGAAGACATTTACTGATGTCTGTAGTACTGGAAAGTCTAAATCTCATCAGTGTGTATAAATATTTGAAGGGAGGATGTGACAGGACAAGAGGCAGTGGGCACAAACTGAAACACAGGAGACTCCATCTGAACATGAGGAAACTTTTTTTTACTGTGATGGTGACTGAGCACAGGCTGTTCAGAGAGATTCTGGAGTCTTCATCTTTGGAGATATTAAAAGCCATCTGGACATGGTTCTGGGCAGCTGGCTCTTGGTGGCCCTACTTAAGCAGGCGAGTTGAACAGGATGACTTCCAGAGATCCTTTCCAACTTCAACCGTTCTGTGATTCTGCATTTGTTAAAGTTGAATTTTGTTACAATTTAGAATTCTTTCCTAACATAATGAGCATCTCTCAGTTGTGGACTACTTTGTTAAATTCTGTGTATATGAAATTTTGAATCCGATAAATGACCTGTAGTTAGTGTATGCAGTTACATTTGACACAACTGTAAAATAAATGTAGCTGTCAGTGTCTCTAGCAATTGGACATAAAAAATGTAATAATACTTTTTTCTAGTAGCAACAACAACAAAAATTTAACGTATCTCCACAGGCAAGACTAAAGCTCTTTCCCCATCAAACAGGGGAGCTACATATTCTGGGAGTCGTTTATAATCTTGGCACTGTTCAGGGTGCTGTGACATTAGATGGGATAGACCCTTCTATTGGATTACAGACAGGTAAGTGTATTATTCCCTTAAATTGTGTCTCTGGAAGAGGGAGCCATGGCTTGTGCAGAGTAGAACTAAATTCTAGTGTTTAATGTTAGACTGTCATGATGCAAGGCTTTCTTTCAGGTAAGGATGTAGAAACGAGGGAAATAACTGGAATAGGAAAAGGATTAATTGGCACCTGTAGGAATTTCATGAGATAGGAAGTAACCTCTGTCAAACCCATACTTATTGTTGCTTTTAAATATGGAAATTCTGAAACCATAAAAAAATAAAACTTAAATATTCCACCTATGTGATGTAGAATCTGTAACAACTTTCATTGACTCTTTTGCCATTCATTTTTCTGCTGACTCTTTTCGCTTTGTCAGCTTTCAGCTTTTGTTCAAATGTTGAACTGAAGTTGTTTGCATAGATTCAAAAATTTAAATTTGGCTGATACAATTTTTTTAGCATCTTGACTTTATTTTGGTTCTCTTTCCTTTATATTAACATAAATGGCTTATAAATTGCATATTACTTGATCTGTTTTGTTGAGTCATTCATTGGAAACTGTCTCTCACAGTGAAAACTTAGTTGTTGAAGGAAGTGGGGATTAAAGCACATATTTGAAAGTGTCCAAAAGATATATAATGAAGCTCATTTAGCTATCTACAAACTGGAAACCTTCAAAATAAGAAACATTTGGAGAGTGGTGTCCTGTCTTTGAAGGAAATAAGTGTTTTGAGTAACCTTTCCAGCTTGACAGAAATTGGGAATGGAAATAAATATATTGCTTTCAACCCTCTCCCTTCCTCCCCCCAGTTGTAGTCAAACTATTAAAGGGCAGAGTAAGTCCACAACAACGGATAACTGGCTGTCTGAACTTGTAATAATAATGTTATGTATGACAGTAAGCTTTGAATAGTTCTTTGTCAGTAATGCTGCTTAATCAATGAACACTGCATGTGCCCAATAACAGAAAAATAAAAAATATATTTGAGGTTGAGTATAGGGAGCTTTGCAACACTTCTCAGAAAAATGTTAATTATTTTAAAAAAGAATATAAATCAAACTTTAAAAAATTGTTTCAGGAAAGTTTGTCTCCAATGGGTTATCTGTACGAGGACGACAAGATTTAGAAATCCAAGGGCCTCGACTTAATAACACAAAAGAGGAAAAAACATCTATTAAATATGGACCTGATCGACGTTTAGATCCCATTATTACAGAAGAAATGCCTTTGTTGGAGGTATGTAGCTACTTTCTATTGGTGGTTTTGAGCAAATAGCTGAATCTAGAGCTTGTAAATGTAATTCTAACAATGAAGCCTTAGACTTTGTTAATGCCTAAATCTTTTCAGTTAATTTCTGATCTGTCAGTGCTAAACTTGTGTGGGTGTCTTTTTCAAGAGAAACTTGAAGCTTCCAAATTAATATCCTTCTGAAATCATTCCCTTTAGAGTTTTAGTTGGCAACAGCTTTTGTAGCCAGGTTTCAAGGTGAGGGGGAACAGGCAAAGAAGCTTTTTCTGTTTGCTTGCCATTCATCTAGAATAGTTCTTCCAGTTAATTAAAACACAGTGGTTTTCCTTACTAGGGTTATTAAAATGGTCTGACTAGCTGGTTAGTGACAACACTCTATAGAACAGAATCGTTCAGTTGGAAGGGACCTACAGTGATCCAACTGCCTGACCACTTCAGGGCTGACCAAAAGTTAAATCATGTTAAGGGTGTTGTCAAAATGCCTCTTAAACACTGACAGGCTTGGGGCATTGATCACCTCTCTAGGAAGCCTGTTCCAGTGTTTGACCACCTTCTAGGTAAAGAAATGCTTCTTCATGTCTAGTTTAAACTTCCTGTGGCACAGCTTTGAACCATTCCCATGTGTCCTATCACTGGGTACCAAGGAGAAGAGATCAGCACCTCTCTGTCTTTCCCTTCACAGGAAGCTGTAGAGAGCAATAATGTTTAAATATATTGGTGGTTATTTTCATGCATTTGTAACTTGGCTCAATGTTCTTATTTTTTTTCTCTTGTTCTCTCCCACACAGGTGTTCTTTATAAACTTTCCTACAGGGCTTCTTTGTGGAGAAATCAGAAAAGCATATGTAGAATTTGTGAATGTAAGCAAATGTCCTCTTACTGCACTGAAGGTTGTGTCCAAGCATCCAGAATTTTTTACTTTTGGTGGAAATACTGCTGTTCTAACGCCACTAAGTCCTTCAGCTTCTGAAAACTGTAGTGCTTACAAAACTGTTGTGACAGATCCTACCTCTGTGCGGACAGCACTGTTATCTTCAGCTTCTTCTGTAGACTTTGGGGTTGGCACAGGAGGTCAGCCTGAAGTAATACCCGTCCCGCTTCCTGATGCTGTTCTTCTTCCTGGGGCTTCAGTGCAGCTGCCAATGTGGTTACGGGGACCAGATGAAGAAGGTGTTCATGAAATTAACTTTTTGTTTTACTATGAAAGTATTAATAGACACTCAAAAATGTGGTAAGTTATTATCTACCTTTTTTTTCTGTTATAATTATTAGATACATTACAGACATTGTAAGCATAAGCGTAAATCTTACTGGATTGCTGTCAGTTGCTGTGATGATGTAAACATGGCCTGTTAACTACTGTTGTAAGCAATAATTTTTTTCTACTATATGACCTAATTTCCATATGAGACTACATAGCCTACACCGCTTCCATCAAAGCGGCAATTATTAAAGCAATTTAATAGAAGGAGGGTTAATGGAATGCTGTTAATACAAACTCTTCTCTGGAAGCACATCCTTCTGAGGCATGGGGAAAAGAATCATGACTTAGTTCGTTTCTGCAGGTTATAAACAAAAATCTTGTCTACTTTCAGCAAAAGATTTTGTTATGTGGTTAGTAATTGCGTTATGAGAAGTTACTCTCTTTGAGGGGTTAAATACCAAGTTTGACTTGCATGCTGTTGCGTAGTTCTTTTTTGGACCATCTTGATAGTGAACAGTCAAGTTTGACATCACAAGCTAACAAACAGTGCTTTCTTTGAACTTTACTTGAAAGGCAGCAAGTTAACTCTTTATGGCACTTATTCCCAAGTCCTGCCTGTGTCCAAGGCTAAGAAGACTCAGGAAATAACTGTGTGAGTAGGCCTCTCTTCAAAAAGTGAAGAGATCAGCCTTTGGGAAGCATTAGTCTGGCAATCTAGCAAACAGCCAAATTCAGAAATGAGAACTCTCTCTTTTTAGCCTTCTTTACTCTTCTGCAAATACTGTTCTTACCTTGCGACTGTTAGAGCTCATAGCTAGAGCTGATAAAGTTGCAACAAACTTTATCTAGATTTAGTTTTTAGCCCACTGAGAATACTGGCCACAGACTTAATAGTTGTTACTGTTTAATTTTCTGGGAGAGAAATACATTATGGAACTGTGTGCACTGGATTTGTTTGTCTACAGAGTGTGTCTCTGCCCACCTTGGAGCGGTGCAGACTAGGAGGAGTGGATCTGTAATGGGGCTGGGGACCTGGTGTTGTGGCTTAACCACAGCTGGCAACTGAACTCAACACAGCTGCTTGCTTACTCTTCCCTCTGTGGGATGGGGGAGAGAATCGGAAGGGTAAAAGTGAGAAAACTGAGTTGAGATAAAGACAGTTTAACAGGTAAAGCAAAAGCTGTGTGTGCAAGTAAAGCAAAACAAGGAATTAATTCACTACTTCCCACCAGGAGGCATCTCCAGGAAAACAGAGCTACATCGTGTGTAATGGTGACTTGGGAATACAAATGCCATCACTCTGAACATCTCCCCTTCCTTCTTCCCTCTAGTTTTATTGCTGATCAGGTTGTCATGTGTTACGGAATATCCCTTTGGTCAGTTGGGGTCAGCTGTCCCATCTGTGTCCCCTCCCAGCCTCTTGTGCACCCCCTGCCTGCTCGCTGGTGGGGTGGTGCGAGAAGCTGAAAAGGCCTTGACACTGTTTAAGCCCTGCTCAGCAGTAACTAGAACGTTCCTGAATTATCAGCACTGTTTCCAGCACACATCCAGAACATAGCCCCTTACCAGCTACTATGGAGAAAATTAAATTTATCCCAGCCAAAACCAGCACACCTGGTCTCTATACATATTCAGAATGGTTGTGAGGAAGCAGGGCTACTTCAAATGAGCTCTAGTCACATGGACTAAATTTCTGTTTGTGGCTGAACTAGCTCAGGCTAGTTCTGAGAAAGAAACTGACCTCAACTACTGTGAGGCTGCTCCATAATGTAAACAAAAGCAGAGTAAGTTGAAGATGGTCAAGAGAGTGGATCAGCAGCATATTCTTGAAATCATACTTGGGCTTTAAGCTAGTCTGTAGGAACATGGAATTTGTCCCCCTACAATGTAGTTACTTATTTCTTCCTTCCCCCTTTGAGTGCAGAACTTACTTCTCCACTTCCAAATACTATGAATTCAGAGGAGGCATTTCAGACATGGAAGATGGTTGTGCCTCTTGAAAGCTGTACAGACATCTGTATATCTGTTTGAAGATTCACTGCAAAACTGTTAAGTTTATTCTGCAGATTGACTTTATGTGAATTTGAGTTTAGGAAAACACTTTTTAATTTATTTTTTTCCCCTCCTGAAACAAGTATCACATGATGTTTCAGCATAGTTAGTAGGTAATGCATATAAAGTGTTTACATGTCTCTAATGCTTCCAAGTGGAAGTTATGGTAACACAAAGCTGCTGTGTGGGAGAAGCTCATGTGTGAATGCTTGATATCCCAAGTACAGAAGTTTACTCATCATTAGAAAAAGGGGAAGATAGCTTTCAGCTATTCCTTTGTAGCCTGGAGATTGAGGATGTCTGGAAAAAGGCAGAGCAGTGATAGTTCTAGAAGTAAACTTTCAAGAAGCCAAGTTCAAGGGAATTGGTTGAATGCAGTGGTATCCTGTCTAAATGCTTTATAGTAAATGCTTATGCAGCAGATGTGGTTAACTAACGGGCCTTTTATGGTTATTTACTCAAAACCTCCATTTTTCAAAGTGTATAGTGGCATTAAATAGCTTAATGACATCCCTGTTCTAATACACGCCTGTTTGCTTTCACTGTGCCAGTTGTCTTAGATCAGAAATGTTTCTGGTGTATTTTTTGTCGTGGTAACATATGAACCTTTTTTCCCAATATTTCAAACTGACGAAGAGACTGCATGTTTGAACAGCACCTACCCATGCAGCATAATTGTTAAAATACTGCAGTTTTGATAGGAGGCTTTGGTGGCTGAAAGGAATAAATTGTCTAATGGCAAACATAAAAGCTAAGCTTCTTGATGACAGGTTCAGAGTAGCAGTCCTAGTTGTTCAGAATGTCTTTTCTTTTCTCTCTTTTCCCTTCCTTCCTAGTCACAGAGTATTAAGGCACACTGCAGTTATTTGTACTAGCCGATCTCTGCATATTCGAGCTACTGTCTGCAGAAGTAATGCACTTGAAGATGAAGAAGGCAGAGGGGACAATATGTTGCTGTTTGTGGATGTAGAAAATATCAATACTGTAAGTTTTTACTTTAATAAGAGCTCAGCACATGTGTGTCACCAATAGAACTAAGATTTGTGTAAAAGGATTTTTTTATAACTGCTTTTCAAACACTAAGTAAACTTTGTGTATTTAATAATTCCAGTTATTGTTGGAAAAAGAGTACTAACGTTAAGTTGTATCTCAACTCTCTGGAAGTCTGCTGTAACTATCTTGATCCTAAGCAAATTCCAGTACTGTAGTTTGGAGTCTTTTTTTTCTTTCAGGATTTATTCCAAATTAATTCATGTTCTTGATGATCACAACTTTCATGATAGTTCTGAACGAGACAACTTGTGCCCCCTGCAACCTTTCAGCAAAAACACTGGTAGAATTAGTGGTTACGTGAAGTTGAAATTTAAGGTCCAAATTGAAGGAAGCTTCTGTGTTTACATTTTATTACCAGACTCTGAAAGATATTTTTGCAAATATAATCGAAATAGAGATATGCCTGTTGTGATCCATTGACTTAGCAAAGCAGATGAAAACATTTCAGTTTATCACACCATGCTAATTTAAACTTACTCATTTTTTTGGTAAAGCTGCTCCCATTTTTTCAGCCACAAAGCAAGGTAATTGAATCCTCTGTTTATAGTATTCCTAGATGCTTAGCTGGTAGTGGAATCACTGAGCTGATTTGTCATTTTGTTTTAAGTGTGTATGCTCTTTCTTCAGCTACTAAAGCGAATATTGTCCGCTCCTTCTTTGAGGAGGAATGTTTTATAAAGTACTTACCAAGTTAAGAGAGAACATTGTGTGAGAGTTAATTTTCTACTACCACCTCACTCTTTCCAAGAAAGGAAACCAATCCCAAAAGCTACTTTTCATTGTGTATACATGTTAAAAAATAAATAATTCTGAGACTTATGACCTAGCAATATTCCTAAAATCTTAAAACTAAGTGGTCTTGCAGACAGAGTTCTGCATTGGAGTTAAAAGCCTAGGTTTTATTATAGTAATCTAAAATTAAGATAGTATCTTACAGCTGTTTTTCTGAGGGATCTTTTACCTCTTTGTGTGTCTTTTTTTTTTTAACTGGAATTGGAAGTTGCTGTGAGTTTGTACTCTTATATTACAGTGGGTCTTAATTCTCTTCTTGTCTCTCCTTAGAACTGTTTTATGAGTGATGTGAATAATGAGTTAAATGAAGATTCTAACAGTGGCACCTCGCAATGAACACTTACTGTGTGATGTGAAACACCACAATTGTGTTTAGTCTTATTTGGCATAATTTTTATTTCTTCCTTAGAGTGAAACTGGAGTTAAGGAATTTCATATAGTACAAGTTTCAAGTAATAGCAAGCACTGGAAGCTTCAAAAATCTGTTAACATCTCTGAAGACAAAGGTGTGTATCTTTATCACCAAAAGGATGGCAAGTCTAGCTTCTGCCTGACAAGAACAGTTAAAAGAATATTATAAGGAGTTGAATTTGGCTTTCACAATAAGTAATTTATAATAACTTTGTGTCCCTTTCAAACATACAACAGCCCTTGTTTTGTTACTTTTTCAAGGAAAGTATGTTGACAGATATGCCTATTTTTAAAATAATTGAAGTCTGAAAATTAACTTACAGGTGAATTATTTCTGTGATGTAGAGAAATCCATGTCTGGGTTGGCTGATAACTTGCCTCACAAGAAATATGTTTGTGTTCCTTTACTTTTACTTATGTATATCAGTGTTAAATTTATGATCAACAAAATACTTGACAAGTGCTGTATTCAGTTATTAGAAATATACGAGAATTGCTAGTGCTGTATCTTGCCTTAGCTAATACAAGCTGCTAATTTTTGAAAAGCCTAACTACCCCAGACAAAAAAGTACTGTTATTGTATCTGACAAATGTAATCTTTACTTGTATGCTGACATTGAATGTATTTAAGTAGTCTAGAAATATATTCCTCTTGCATTAATATTGAGGGTGAACCAGTCAAATAAACTGAATCTTTTGTATTCTGTTCCTTCCTTCTTTCTCTGTATCTCCTTTGTGTTATGGCTCACTTCCTGCTCTAGAAACAGATGGGGGTCTAGAAATAGAAGGGGTCAAAAGAAGATGCATCATCTTTATTAACATGCAGTCACTGAAAATTCATCTCTTTGCTATCACACAGTTACTCTGTTTGATTAGTTATGCTTCTGGAGTATCATCAGTGTGGTTTTTATTTATGAAGTTTAAAGGCTGACTTTTGGCTTATGAGGAGGGACTCTGAACGTGTTGAGGGGGGGAAAAAATCTTGCAACCTTTTTCTTTCAGATACTAAACTTGCTAACAGAGAGAGAGCGAAGTTGTGCTTTAAAGCAGTAAGATGCAAAAACTCGGAAGGTATGTTCTTCAAGCGTGGTAACTTTTTTTAAGAAAATACTGTTTGGATGCTGTATGCTGGAATTGTGACTTCTCATGATGCTGAAACAATGCCTTCTTTTTTTATCCTTTAGAAAATTACACATTTGCAGACATTGTCTTTGGAAATGAACAGGTAGGTGAACTGGTGTAACTGCATATTTTGTCTTGTGAAAGGTATTCTGGTCACGTGCAAGAATCCCAGTGAAAGCCTTTTTAAAGTTTAAAAATGGGAAGAGTGCTTTCATAGGTGGGAAGTTGAATTTTGCATGTCAAAAGTTATTGGTCTTCCAGGTCAGCTCTCTTTTTTACAAAGAGAGGTAGCATAGGCTAGTGGATAGTCTGGAGTTTTTAAGTTCCCAACTTCACAGCTTTGGGAGCGCATTGCAATGCTAACTTTTTTGCTAATGTTTTTTCTTCCTTTCCAACTCTTCAGAGCAGTTCTTTTCCAGTATTTCCCAATCCTCTAGTTTTCTAGTAGAGTTCTGTGGATGTCAGATTCTTGTTCTATATTTTACTTTTTTTTTACTAAAGATAAAAATTTCAATTACAGTTTATTCTAAAAATAGTCTGGAAACCTCTAATGGATGTAGGCACCAAATTTCAAAACTACTAATGTAGGTTGCAGTCAGTTCAAGGAGTCTGTTTCTTTGATTTTTCTTAATTTAAGATTCTAGACTACAGTGTTCTTTTATTTTTTTTAAACACACAGGTATTGTCTGAAAAAAAAATCCTTTTGGCAAATGATCTTGGACAGCAAATGCTTTTCCAAAACCCGAGTGAAGTAGGCCACTTGCATCAGATGAGAAATTTACATTAGCATAGTGGATTTAGTTAGCTGGATGTCAGACTGCTCATTTTGTGCTGAGTGTACATTTTCCATATATGTATCCAGCTGTTAAAAGCCAAAGAAAACCTACTCGCTGCCATTTCATTTTATAGGCATATAAATTGAAGTTAGGACTAAAAATGTGAGGTAGATGATCCCTCTTTGCAATTTTGAAGTTGGGATGAGGTGCATGAACCTCAGCTTTCTTGTAAGAAAATGTTCTCTAAGGGGGAGGGGGGGTGTGGGAAGGGTGCCCTCCCTTCTTGACATTTACTCCAAAAGCAGATTGTCTCCCTGAGTATGAGTAACCTATAGCTCTGTCTCCTTATGTTACCTTAGCCAGCTGATCCTACCTTAGGTTGGGCTGATCTCTAACAGGGCAGGCATGAAAACCAAGATGTGTTGGCATCCTGTGTGTTTGCAAAGGGAAGCAAAGCAAGATAATGGCACTGAAATACTATGATGATGAGCTCTGTTAGAGTGGCTTGTGTCAGCTCACCTCCTGTTCTGAAAGTACTTTCTTGCTTTTTTTTTCTTGCAGATAATAAGCTCAGCCAGTCCTTGTGCAGACTTTTTTTTCCAAAGCTTATCCTCTGAATTTAAAAGAACACACGTGCAATCTCATACTCATGCATCTCAAAGGGCTGTGAAACAATCATTTGATGAGACAGTCAGATTGGTACAAAGATGCAGTGAAGTTGACTTGAACATTGTTGTACTGTGGAAGGTATGTATGGTTGTGGCCTTTGTGGTAATTTGGCCATGAAATATGACTGTTAGAAAATAATTTAATATGGCATCCTGAATTTTCAAACATGCATATACAAAATTTATGAATGAAATTTTTTTCTGAAAACAGAAAAATGAACTAAAATGGTGTCGAGAAGCAAAGACAGTGTTTAATAGCTGTTAATGTAATACGTATGCTTCAGTCGTTATACATACTCTGGATGCATCCAGTTCTTCTGAGTTCTCTGCTTAGAAGAGAAAATTCTGAAATCTTAAACCAAGAGATTTATTTGTTAATGCTTGCTTTTATCATAGAACTGTAAGAGTGACCCAGTCTGCTGTGAAGAGAAGGATCTCATTTACCAGAGTGCAAATACCAAGTAGTGGAAATTGGCAGTCTAAATTTTGGCAGTTGCCTGTGCTTACAAAAATTAAAAGCATACTAATTAAATAAATGTGTCATGCCAGCACTTAGGTTTTGAACAGCACAACATCTTCCACTTGAGTTAGAAGGAAAGTCAGTAGTTTTGTATTACGAAGCTTCTGATAGTTTCTGGTCTGCTGATGTCTTTGTATTATATTGTGTAGGCTTATGTCGTGGAAGACAACAAACAACTTATCTTGGAGGGCCAGCATCATGTTGCTCTTAATGCAGTTGGGAAGGAGGCTTTTTCGTTTCCTCAGAAGCAGGTAATCTAGTGTGCAGTTTTCTGTTACAATTGCTTTTTTTCTAAGCTAGACTTGATGTGTTTTCTTGTGAATAAGTGGAATCACTTCAGATGCTTTTGTAGAATTTAACACCAGATATATATTACTGTTAAATAATTCAGACTTAATTCAACTTTGATTAGTTATCTGTATTGAAATAGCTAGGCTCAGTTTAAAGATGAGAAAATCAATATACAAGTAGGTATGCTGCTATGTAGTTCTTGGAGTAAGCTGTTCTGTGGTATTTCAGGGTAGAGCTAGGAGCTAATTAATGGTGTTAAAGTTAACGATTATTTCATAACAAAGTTAATAGCAAAATGGTGGAATTATTTTTATTTTTAGCGCTACTCATAGATTCTCCTACTTTTCACAACTTCTAAGTGAAGACCTGTAGTGTAAAAAGTTAAAACAGCGGACACACTGGAGCAGTTAAAAAGATATTGAGAGCTTCATTGCAATTAATAGCATATTACTTCTCTTTGAAGTTTTATAGCTTGTTTGGTTGTTCAAAGAAAATAGCATCTGTAAGAAACTGGTGGATGTCTCCTGGGAATAGATCAGAAGGGCCATATAGTTTGAGCTAATCTGGCTGATGTTTATTGGTACTGAAAAATACAAAAATCTAAGTTCTAGTGTCTGAACATGATTTTTCACCTTGCATCCCCCCAGCTCAAAGAAAGCCTTTGCACATGTGGGCTCAAGCTATGCTGAGCGATACTAGGCTGTATTTGTCTAATGACAACTGCCCACTCTGCTGTTATCTTTCCTGTCTTAAGATGAACGTAGAACAGTAGAGCACACTGTAATACCTCTAAAGGTAGGAGAGAAAACACTGAACTTCTGGTCTCATTGAGGTCTGGTTCTAGCAAATGCTGGGAAGAGAAGAAATGGGAATGAATCACATCTGCATCCTACAATAAACAAATGACTGAACATGCTGGGGATAAAAACTTTGTTTTTTTACACATCTATTTAAAATGGAAGTGTAAAAAACTAGAGTTCCACATCTGGAACTCTAGTTGTCTGCATCAAGTTCAGTTTCAAAATAAAAGAAATTACTCCTGCCACCAGCAACAAGGAGGATCCAGATGGACCCTCAATTTGTTTTGAGGAATACGTGCTACTATATTACCATTTTCTGTCTATAATCTGTTTCTTGTTAATTATTATTATTACAACTACATTTAAAATAGATGCTACATTGATTATTGTATTCACTTTCTTCAGTGTAAGGAACGTACTTCCTTTGAAGTATTCTGTACCTTGGTTGGAAGCAAAAACGCATCTGCATTGTGATGCAATTGAAATCTGGTGTAAGAGTAATGGTGGTTGTTTTTAATAAATGTGTAAATTCTATGTCCTCGTGGTAACCAAAGCCCAGATTTAACTTAGATTTTAAGAGTCTGTAACCTCAGGACTGTGAAGGATTGAGAAATTTCATATACTCATGTACTAATTTTTTTTTTTGTAATTGGTACTTGGTACTGCAAGGAGAGTAGATAAACTTGTCTGAGATGAGAGGTGAGGTATAACAAGTGATTTGAGACTTGTCAGCAGTTTACTTCATTCACTCCACATTTAAGAATCCCCAGAATAGGGTTAAATGAGGCTAGGTAGAGAAAATAATATACTTAATCTGTAAAGGATTGCATATTGTCTTTGAATTATCTTGCTCTTGCATTAAAGCTACCCAAGCAGTGGAAGGCTTGGGGGGGAGAAAATCCCAAACAGAAACATTAATTCTAACTTTACACTTTCAGTATAGAGTTTTGAGACTTACAATGTGACATTCAGATAGAGAATAAATACAGATTTTCAAAACAAACTAAGTCATAAACAAGGTTGGAAACTCCAGACTGTTCCTGAATGTCTTGTGCTGACATTATTTATAGAAGTTAGTTGTTTTCTGTGGTCAGCAAGGGGGAGATTGAGGTGCATGCTTTTTACCAGCGCATGTTGGTTACCAGTTCTTAAAAGATAAAGGGCTGCCCAGATATGAAAAAATAAATGTATTTGCACATTCTGAACAGTGTCACTTAGATGCAGGAGTTCTTGCATTTCTTGCTATGTTCTATTTGTTGCTGTTCAGCAACTTTCTTCTTGACTTGGACTGCTTCTGCTTTGTGCTGCTGCAACTAGCAAAGGAATTTTTGTCTTTGTGGCAGTATAGCCATCCCCAGCCAGGAACAGTCTCACAATAGACATGAAGAGAACATGAACAAGATTTCTCTAAACACCCCCTTTGCTTTTTTTTAGCCTTCAAATGACTCAAATCTTAGCTGAATTTATCAAATAAATATGTTGAACAAATTAAGATAGCTTGCTTTATATTTTGGTTAAACTCAGTGTACTGGTTGGCTTCTGCTGCTTTGTCAGTCATGGTATATCTCGGACTATTTCTTTGCCAGCTTTTAAGAATTTAGTTTGGATTTATAGAAGCTTCTAGAACTGTTCAGGGAAACAAAGCTGTAGTAAAGCACTGTAGTAGAAGAGCAGTAGATTTGTATTCATTGGCACTGTTATGTTTCTTAAATTTTTCCAGCAGTTGCTGGTAGATTGGTAGTTGGCTGCACTGATGTGAAGTCATCTTTGTCATATGTTAGACTGGTCATGGAGATGCAAGGGCATGTGGTTGCTTCTGCTTGCTTCATTGTGGAACATGTAATGCACACATACACAGGGATGTAGAACAGACAGCAGAATGCGATGGTTCCTTTATCGTGGTAGCATAACTTGCCATAGTATGATGAAATCAAGATAAAACCTCTGGTTTCTATAAAGCAAAAATAAGTGGGGTTTAGGGAAGGCTTAAAATCTGTTTCTGGCTAAAATTTCTGTATGTACCCCATAGAAAGAAAATAATAGTAAAATTCTATACAAATTTTACTTGAATACTCAAATACATGTGCTTTCTTTTATTCTCATGTCTGTTCAAAATAGAATTATGAATGCTAAACTTCTTTGATTCTAACCAAGACAAGGATAACTATGGCTTTGAAGCTTACTGGTTTTCTGTGATTGAATACAATTCTTTTGTTTACACTACAGGGGTTTTTTTATTTAACTACATAGCACTGCTTTTGAGCATAGGTTACTGGACACACAGAGACTTACTAAATGATGCAATGAATATACTTAACATCTGTATGTTCTAGAAGTTTGGAATTGTAGCATGTAGTATACTGAAGGAACACTTAAAGAATATTGACTCTGTGAAATCATTTCTTTGTTTCATATAGAAAGCTCTCTGAATAGTGTGGAAAACATTTATCTTCATATTCTTTCTCTTACTATATTTTTGAAAAAATGCTCATTTGCTAAAGGTAGGGAAAAATGCTGTAATTTATTTCCTTGAATCAGAAATACAAAAGGTGCTACAAAGTGTTACGTTAGCAACAATATGTAAAGAATAAATCATATAAGGTGTTAGTAAAGTGAATAGGTCTGAACAGATGTGTTAACCATAGCTGTTTGAATCCAAATAGTAAAAGCCTCACTAGTAAAAATTAGCTGGGTATTTGTAACTAATGGCTGTCTTTTTTATTTTTGACAACAATACTGCTGTGGGTTCCGTTTCTCTTCTGAAACTTGTTTTCAGGATTCGGGGTGTTTTAACTGAAGGTTAACTTACGATTGCATGTAAAATACAGATATTCTGTCTCTTGTTCTTGACCTCTATTCCTTAACTTAGTACAAGGACAAAAACTGCAAATGCTTTTAGCATCCATTCACAGTCAGATCTGTTGATCAGTGTTATTTCGTACTGTTATCCCCTATATTTTTCTAACCTGGTGAATTCAATCCAAAAGATTTCAAAGGAAAAGCATACTATACTATGTGGATGGAAGTAGCAGTGTGGGGCTGGGGCATTTGCCACACTTCTGATTGGCAAAGACTTGACACTGATGGCAGGTGTGATAAGCAGTCTACTAGAGGCTTGTCACTTGGGAATGCAGGTACGTTGGGAATAGTACATCTGTATTTCTGAAACACATTAACGCGGGAGTGTAAACTTAGTTTTGACTGAAGTCTAGATGAGAGTGTTTTAGATCAGGCATACTTCTTTTTAGGGATACTGTCCCCACGTACAGCCCTCTATTTTAATTGTAAAGTGGCCCTGTAATGCACAAAGTGGCTACCTTCCAGGCAGAGTTAATCCAGATGTGCTCCAGAACTGCACATGATGTGCTTCTGTGATGCTCATTTGGTCCTGTGGATTAGATCAGTGCCAGCCCAAAGTAAAATCCATAAAATGCATGTAGCATGGATGCAGGCTTTTTGGTAATGTTGCACTTCAGAGATGATAATTTTGGTAACACTTCTTAATGTAGATGCAACTTAATGAGGCAGCAGTAGTTTGGTTGGAAGCAGGATTTTTTGAAAGGTAGAGTAGAGTTCAAGTAACTTCTCTTTTTCCTAACAGTGAATTACTGGAAGTGACATCTTGTGCTAGTTCAGTATTCTTTTTACAGAATATGTGGGGAGGGATACTTGAATCAAACACATAATGAATTTTACTTCCTTCCACCAAGCTGGTTTAAAGAAAAACAGGAATCTTGAGGGTAGATATCAAGAGCTGAAGTGTACGTTTTGCACTCTGTTGCATGAATTAATGTACCAGTCACTGTACCAATTTGGGAGGACTGGCTTATGTCATTGCCATGAGTGAAATATTCCAAATCGCTGAAAAATTGTATCTGCTGCTTTACCTATTGAGGAACTGCAGAGCTGATGAAATTTGTGCTTTTAAATGCATTATTACTGGTGTCTTAGTAAAATGCTGTTCCTGGAGTTTGTCATTTCTATAGTTAGGAGCTAGAATGAATATGGATGAGTTGCATGGTGAAGGAAACAAAACTGAGGTTTTAAAATGGGAATTTACTGTTCTGAAATGGGAAATTGAGAAAGACACATCACTTAGGGTTTTTATTTGTCTCACTCTTATTCTTTTGCTTTGATATATTCTGCTTTTACTTATGCTTAGCATTGTTCAAGAGTTTTCTGTTCAGATTTTCTTCTATGCTGTGCATATTGGTCCTTCATACTTGACTGAGCATGTTAATAATCCTTTTAGTTATGTGTAACTTGTGATTTATGGGACAAATGTGCTGCATTTCCATGCAAGTTGGAAACCAAATTGTAGTGTTCAATTTTTTCTGGTATATTTAAGAGCACATTGATCCAGCCATTGAGAAGATTGTTTTTGAAATTGAAAACCCTAAGTTGTCTAATACTATGTAGAAAAATCCTTTAAACTGACTGCATGTGAAGATAACATCACTTCCATCCATCTGATGGGAAGGAAAAACTCTTCAAATAGAAAGTGATTCTTCATCTCTTCTAAGAGATTGAAGAACATTATGGACAGAGCTGTATATTACATTTGTCGGATAAAGCAAAATATGTTTTGAATGGTGTAAATTTGACTTTTCCAACTTTAACTTAACTACAGTTGCAGGAGATATCTAAAACCAGTGTGAATGACTAATACGCAATTTCAGAAGTAGGGATAATATACAACTTTGTTTCAAAATAGCAAAACATCAGACTCTAAAGGTTCAGGCTTTTTTGTAACTACTGAGTAAGTGATGATGTGGAGATTATTCTACTTAGAATAGTGAGCTTGTGTCTAGTTTTAAGTATATTTGTTTGAAGATGGCTTCTGTAGATTGCTTGGGGCAGCAAAAAACTTTTTAAAATTAGGAACAACTTTCCTAGCACCAGTTGCACACATTGTAGCTTTTGGAAAATAAGGGGGGGAGCAGTGTGGTTCTGGTGCTACTGCCTCTTGTGTATTTCTAGTCAAAACCCAAAAAGCTTAAAAATGCAGCTGTAAAATTTAAAATGTTATCAAATAACACTCCCTGCGCTACCCCCTGTACAGTTCTTCCAAACTCTTCTTACGATGAAGGCTTTTCCAGTCAAGCTTATCTGTACCTCTGCCAGTATATATGGGTGAGACCTTCAAATTATACCTTAACCATTTTTTAAAGGGAGCATCTTAACCATTGTTGTGACCTTCTTGTGTGAAATATATGGTGCTTGCTGTCTACTGGAGCCTGTGGTACTTCTGGAGGTTTTGCAAGGAACCATAATGAGTCAACAAGTAGACTTCAGGTGTCAGCACTTTTCTTTTTGCCTTTAAAAATGCAGTACTCCATTTGAGCTGGTATTCTAGGAGTTCAGCAACAAAACACCACCCGTTTAATTCTCAGGTTTGTTTTACTTTGTTCCTAAGTGTAAATAACCAAGTCTTGAGGCTGTTACCTGCTTGCTGCATATTCTTCAAGGGAGGGTACAGGTGCCCAAGTAGGTATGGGCATCTTTTTTGTAGCCTTGATCCAATTTCCCAAGCTCTGGAGTAGAGCAGGAATTTAATGCATCCTTAAACTTAGCTTTTCTTATTAGCTGTCTCTAGGTAGCTCCTTGATCTGTATGGACATCTTCTGGGTTACTGTTCAGAAATGTTTAAATCTCTCCTGAACCACTAGGTAAGAGAATAATGTACTAAATGTCATGTCTTAGCCTTTGTTCTAGGTACACAATTACAAAAAAACCTAGAATTTGAGCAGCTGAACTTGGAGACACAGACATCTTTTCTGAATCTGACACTCAGAGGCTGGCTGGAATTAAGGTTTAGCTCTGTGATGGTAAATGGTTAATCTTATTACTTTCCAGTCCTTCAACAGAGGTGTAATATTAGAACTAAAGGTTTGAAACATTAACGGGACTCTGCACTTTCACCAGTAAATGTTCCTGCTGCATTTCATGATGTTCTTGTCTATTTGTAGAGATAAACCTTCGTATTTGTCTTTTGTAGGGTTTTAAAAAAATACTCGGGAATTCAGATTGGGAGGACTTGGAACAGGTAATTGACTCTAGGGCAAACTACAGTGTGTAGGATATTGATATGTGGTTGAAGAGGGAATAGAAAAATTGGTTGGATTGTAATTTGAGGGGAAAGATCAATTTAGATGAAAACCTGTAATCTCCTCTCTGGTGTGTTTCATGCTGTCAGTTTTCATCAAGTTAGATACCCATAGGGTAGGATGGAAATACCAAATTCATTCAATGCTTAAAATATATTTCATTGTTACTATGAAATACCTTTTTTTCTTATCAGATTACTTTTTAAGAAAACTACTCTTTCGTTTGAGAGGAAAGAATTGCAAACCTGATGAAACATTTGATGTCTTCCTGGTATTTCCAACACAGGCAAACAGGGACTGAGGTGTTCATACAATATTGCAGGATGCCCAGTGCGTCTTTTTTTTTTAGTCAGGTTTTGTTGCCTGTAGTATTTGCTTTTAACTTAAGAGGTACAATCCATTACCTTAAAGGAAAAGTATTACTGTGTTACACTGTACTGACTTATTGGTGTCTTTTTAAGATCTTTCACATGCTTTTAGTAGACAGTCACACATTTATTGCTGTGAATTCTTTTCTTCTAAAGTCAGACTTTTTGCAGAATAGATTCATAATGGTATATTAAAAGGCAGCCCCTTTCAAAATAAATCCTGCTCGCAAAACAGATTAGATGATGTTAGAGTTATAGTAGTGCTGTGATGCTGGACCAAATGCAGCTTGATTGCTTCATTTGGTGTTGCATCTTTCTGTATCATCTAATTTCTTCTGCTTCAGAGATTTGAAGTAGTGTCAGTCATTGACTTAAGCTTTCAGCTGGGGACAAAGGTAACTTTCATATCTGCAAGAACTTGCTATGCAGTTTTCAAGATTCTCTGTGATAAATCCTTCTGTCTTTGTTAGCATGTTCCTATAAACTCACGTTTGCTTTACTTTGAATCTGGTTTGGCAAACTTGGGTATTTGCTTTCCTGTTGTGAACTTCCCAGGGCAGGTGATGGATTTTTTTTTTTTAAGGTACAGCTGCTGAGTGGTGAATTGTGTAAATGCTGTCGCTTTTACTTAGAAACAAAACAAAACCAAACACTAACAAACCACTGCAACAGCAGCATGCTTTTGTGAAATTTGCACAGCTAGTGTTTTCACAAGCAGCTGTGCAATCTGTCTCAAGAGAAGGTAACAGATAAATCATATTAGTTCCTCATCTAGCATGCTTAAAGACAAAACACATTGGAAAAAACTGTAAGCTGTTCTTGATGCTGTAGACTTATTTCCCTGGAGTTATAGTTCGTAATGGAAAATTGTAGCTTCTGTGACTGGATTTCTTGTGTTGCATTGCACAGTACTTTGTCAGTATTTTAAATGTCATTCTGAATTTGTGTTTCAGGAATTACCAGAAATGGTTCTCTTAAAATTTTTTCGACCAGAAAACACACCAGTACCTGCAAGACCAACACCAGAGCAGCTTTCTAATCTTATCAAGACAAGTCTTCGTTATCCAGAGTCTTTCAATCATTCTTTCCATCAAAAAAGGTTACTGCAATATTTTCTTTTGAAACTTTTGAAATATTGTTAACTTGACATAAAACCTGTTGAGAGATGCTGTGTGGTTTATGATACAAAAAATAAGTTTAGTAGGCAAAGGTGAAATCTTGCTCAATTCTTAAACCCACTCCATTTTATAGGTAAAACAGAAGTTTCATGTAGCGGAACAGGCTGTTATACCACAGTTCACAGTTTTAATATTAACTAGCAATGTTATCAAACTTAATGAAAGAAAACCAAATGCTCCTGATGCCTTTGTTAATTCTTGGTGTCAAAATGAGAAGGGTGACTACTTTGAGAAGCTAGACAGAAAGTAAGAGGTACTTCTAAGTCAAAAGAACTGTTATATCTACTGTTATATCTATATCAAGCATGACTTGCCAAGATTAGCTGCACATGGTTTCAATTCATGTCAGAAGGAAAGATGGTAACAGTTCAGTTCACTGGGGCTTGTCTCCCGGAAGAATATAAGAATTAACCTCTGTCAAAAAGCAGACTGCTAGAGTGAATTAGTTGGAGGCTGTAAAATGAATGAGTCTTTCAAAATTAAAATATGAACAAAGCCCTCTGGATTAATTTCTAGATGTGAAATGAATTGTACTTGAAGCATAAAGATATCTGTTTAGGTTTGAGTTGTTTTATCTGAGAACACTACTGTGTTATATTAACTTTAATTTTAGAAAAAAGTATAAGCAAAAAGAGAAGAAAGGGATTCCTTTCTTTATAAAATCAAATATTTAAACATTATAAGGTGGTGTGTTTTAATGACAGTTGCAATGCATGCATTATTCCAGGAACAAGTTCATGTCTTATTCATTATAGTTGCTAATTGTTCTTTTCTTGTTAGTCAAGTTTGGGATATTTAAAATGTTAAGCAATGACAAGGAATCAAATCACTTATTGCATACATAGCGTTGTTTCAGCTGCAGTAGTATGTGTACCTGCCTTGAATATCTTGGGGTCTTTCTTGCAGCAGCATTATTTATAAAAACAATCATACTAATTGTGAACAACCAGAATATCAACTAACTGTATTATTTTTATTGAAGGCAAAGGCTAAAATTAGAATCATAGAATGATTTGGTTTGGAAGGGACCTTAAACGTCATCTAGTTCCAACCCACCTGCTATGGGCAGGGACACCTCCCACTAGACCAGGTAGTTCAAAGCCCCATCCAACCTGGCCTTGAACACTTCTAGGAAGGGGGCAGTCACAACCTTTCTGGGCAACCTGTGCCAGTGTCTCACCAACCACACAGCAAAGAATTTCTTCCTTATATCCAGTCTAAATCTACCCTCTTCCAGTTTTAAAGCCATTCTCCCTTGTCTTATCACTCCATGCCCTTGTAAAAAGTCTCTCTCCAGCTTTCCTGGAGCCCTTTCAGGGACTGGAAGGCTGCTATGAGGTCTACCCAGAGCCTTCTCTTCTCCAAGCTAAACAACCCCAACTCCCTCAGCCTATGTTCATAGGAGAGGTGCTCTAGCCCCTGATCGTCTTCATGGTCCTGCTCTGGACTCACTCCAACAGCTCCATGTCCTTCTTATGTTGGGAACTCCAGAACTGGATACAGTACTCCAGATGGGGTCTCATGAGAGCAGAGTAGAGGGGGAGAATCGCCTCTCTCCACCTTCTGGTTACACTTCTTTTGGTACAGCCCAGGATACAGCTGGCTTCCTGGGCTGCAAGTATACATTGCATCTCATCAACCAACACCCCCACGTCCTTCTTGGGGCTCTTCTTAATACATTCTCTGCCCAGCCTCTATTTGTGCTTGGGGTTGCCCCATCCCGTATGTAGGACCTTGCACTTGGCTTTTTTGAGCTTCGTGAGTTTTGCATAGTCCCACCTCTCAAGCCTGTCAGAGACCCTGTGGATGGCATCCCTTCCCTCCAGCATGTCAACTGCACCACACAGCTTCGTATATGTGCACCAAATGTGTATGTGCTGTCTGTTCTGTTTGGGCACTGTTCTGGCTAAAACTTCAGGCCAGATGCCAGCAATTTCTCTACAGAAGGGAGTGTGAAAGGAAAGTATCTGGGCAAAATGTGCTAAACCGTGGTTCAGAGAGTAGCACCCTGAACCAACATTATCCCATTCTGAAATGTCTCTTGTCATGAAAGTAGATTTCTTGTAAACTAAGGTATTATTTATACTTCTGCTAGCTGTTCTCAGCTGCTGTTTGCCTCAATTGACTATTACTTTTAATAAAAGCTATTAATGCAAGTGATTATATTGCTATGTGTGCACTGTCTGACTGTTGCGTAATAGACAACTACATATTAATTTTATATTGAAATTTATTTTAACTATTTAAGGGATTTTTAATACTATCCAGAGTAAGACTTTTTTACTTTACTATGGAACTGTTTTTCTTCACAGCCTCTGTCTGGTACCTGTCACTCTCCTACTTTCCAATTGTTCTCAGGCTGTTGTAGATGTGATGATTGATTTGCGGCATAAAACAACAAGGTAATGTGTGAATGTTAATAAAACAACATTTTCTGAGAATGCTTCCTAGTTCTGGGGAGTCTTTGTAATGTTTTAACGTTATTGAATATCTAGAATAGGACATCTAGAATAGGACATCTGCCATCTTCGGAAGTGTGGAGGTTGATATAGGCTTCATACAGTCAAATGGGTGCCTTCAGTCAGTGCTCAACTTTACTTTGCTTCTGACTGTTGCTAAGACAGGGCCTTGAATTGTGTCTCTTGGGTAGTTACTCTCTGCAGATCTCTTCTAGGAAAGTGGAAGTGCTTTTGAACTAGTGAAGTATGAGCCTCAGCAACCTTACTTTATTAAATGTATGCTATTTGGATTTTCATTTTTAAATACTTCCTCCTGAAATTTGGCTTAGTATAAAATGTCATGAAACCTTATATATTTTTAAGACTTCCCCATGGTTTATCACTTGATTCTTAAGACAGGATTTTTACTTAAAACTGTATTATTAAGCTACAGTTGTAGTATATCAGCAGTGGGGAATATTGGCAGTAATATTGGAACTGGGGTAATGTTTTGTGGATTCCTTCCAAAAGTTTTACTAAGGATTTCTGGGGGAGAGAGAATTCAGTACCATGATATATCATTGTTAATTCTTCCCCTTCTGTTAAAACAAGCCAATTTAACTCATGTATAATTAGGGTGACACCCTCTCTCCCCCATCTTTCTCCCCTGTGGACATAATGCTGTTTGGTCTGCTTACCACAAAATAGACTAGGATTCTTGAGTGAATATTCTTGGAGAGAGGAGTGGATGGGGGGGTAGGATAGGTGCAGGTGTGTCAGGTTTGAAGGCACTGATGTAGACTTAGTTATGGGGGAATGTTGGTGTCTTGCCAACAGTCCGTCCAGGCAAATAAGAAATTAAAAGCCCAGGGCCTAATTCACAGTTTCAGAAATAGAGGAGAGAAGGCTTAAGTCTGTTTTATGCATCAGTGAAGATTAGGAAGCTGTTCGCTGATATGGTTTTTTCACAAAATGGTTATGTTTTGTAACAGCATTGCAAGACATAACCTTTGGAAAAAAATGGTAGGCATGTGCCTTGAAAACAAACAACCCCCCCCCAAACCTTACAAAACCCTAATACACCCCAAAAAAACCCAAACAAAACCCCACCCCCATCACCCCCTTATTAATGTCTCTAAAGCAGTGTATATCCAAGCGTGGATTTCTGTGTGACATCCACTCTCATTTAACACTAGCTCATAGGACAGGCCTAAGAATGCCTTACGTAGGAATTCCTGAAACTGTGGCAGTTTGGATCTTGTTGTGATGTCTGTTGTTGATGTTACATGTCAATTCTGTAGATAGCTGGGAATACACTGGATTTCATCATTATACATATACGTGTAATTCATGTTCTGTGTATAGTGTACAGTATATTTAAGAATGAAAGAAATGCTTTAAAGATGTGTACTGATTCACCTGAGCCAAGGGGAGAGCCACTGTAAAGAGCGTGTTGAGTGTGAGTCAGAGAACATTAAAAAGCATTTGGTAAGAAGTAAGGACCCAGAGTTAAATTGAGCTGATGGGTGGACACAGATCCATAAAGATACCCAAGGGTGGTTGCCTTAGGTACTCTCTCTTGGATATGTTTGTGGGGGTGGGGTGTGTGGGGATGGGGTGTGTGTGGGTGTAGTAGGAAAGAGGACATTGAGACATGACTTTTTTTGAAGCTGTGTTTAGTATCTTGATAAAATGTTAAGCATAGTTCTGACTATACTTATGATTACAACTGACATCCTTTCAAAGTCTAGCTTTGTCTTGCTAGAAAAACCTTAATCTCTTAATGATAAGGGGAGGGTGAGTGTGAAACAAAGCATTTAGGGAAGGCAGTGACTTAAGGGAAATTATTGTAGGCAAGCAGTCAAAAAGACTTGGCAACTTCCAAGATGTCAAAGACGGGTGGCAGTGGGCACTCTTGCATCCGAAAGACCACTAGAATAGTAACTTGGGTTCCCAGTTCCTGACTTTTGAAAAGAAATTTTCAGAAAGCATAAACAAATGTATGTTTGTAAGGGCCTGGTGATGGGCACACAGTGCATTCTGAAATCTTGGGGAAACGTGAGGTTGGAGGGAATAATGTAAACTGGTAATACACGCTTCAAGTGCAGAGAAATAACATTGCCACCTTCTTTTTCAGCCCAGAAGCGCTAGAAATCCACGGATCTTTTACATGGCTTGGGCAAACACAGTACAAGCTTCAACTTAAAAGCCAGGAGGTCTGTAGCTTGCAGCTGAAAGCTTGCTTCGTTCATACAGGTGTATATAATCTTGGAACCCCCAGAGTATATGCCAAGCTAGTGGACCAAGTTACTTTATTTGAAACGAGTCAGCAGAACTCCATGCCTGCACTGATTATCATCAATAATATCTGACTACTTCCTGAAAAAAAATCACATAAAAGACAAAATAAATTGGATTCTTTTCTTATATTGCTGGTTGACGTTTTGCTGCAGTTTTTGGGAATAGCACCTCCAACATCTAACTTGTTACTAAAGATTGTGTAGGAAAGAAAATAGCAAAATATTCAGATGACTTGTCAATTTGTTTCTCAATGCAACGCACGTTGGACTGAAAATACGTTTATCCTTTTATAATGTATTTCTTCTCTGGTAATTAAGATGTTCATAACACAGAATACTCTTTAACTCCCGATCTGAACATATTTGTATGTCCTATGCCCTGTCAAAAATGCAGCTTGACTGCTGTTACAACTTCCAGCATGGTGTGTTTAATATTTGTGGCTGTATTAGGATTTGGTTCAGGAAGAAACACTCATTGGCCTTTTCCTGTCTGAAGCCATTAGTCATGAGAAATCCCAACTTTACTGTGAAGTTCAATGAGGTCTCAAATCCATTTTTGTTTCTCAGTTCTTTAGTTTAAAATTTTGTTCTGAGTTTTCATGTTTATGGAAACTGACCTTTCAAGGTTTACGTACAAGTCCCAGCTAAGATGTTCTAAAAAAAGTTTCTTTACACATTTTGAGTATTTTTCTCATTCATCTCAACACAGAATGCACTATTTCCACAACCATGAGATTGTCATTTAAATTGTCACTTACTTTATTATGTAACTATAACAATTGATCTGTTTTAAAAAAATCTACTCAAGATTTTCAAGAAATGTATTATATTTATAACAAATGTACTGTAAATAGAATAAAACATACACCATATTCACTGTAAGGAATTGTGGGCTTTTATTCTTTTTATACAATGTAGTAATCTGCAGCTGCTGATACTTTGTGTGTGTGTGTATCTGTGTATATATATATTCTGTAGTATCTTCCTGGTGGCCCACTTTGCTCAGTTGTAGTTCCTGTCCCATTGCCACGTGCAGCATTGGCATATATCAGAACTTGTAGTGCCTGCTGTATTTGCCTTTTGAGTTCTTATCCAGTGTTCTCAGGTACAATGCAGAATTCAGCTGTCTGGGAGATCTCAATTACGTGCTGTGTGCTGGGGGTTTTTGGTTTGAGTAATAGCTGCTGAATGTAGGGAAGGCTGTGAAGCAGTCAAGTGCAGCAGAACCAGCTAGGCGTTAGGAGTTATGGTTTATGATGGGTTAGCAGAGTACAAGGAAGATTGGGCACCTAAAGAGACGGAATGCTTCTGGCAGTCTGCTCTGTCTTGTGGCTGATGGAAATTTCTTTATAGGACAATGCTATTCTATGAAACAGTGCATCAGCCTCTGGATGCATTTTTTTTTTTCTTTTTAGGTAAGTTTTCTGATATTCAGTACTGCTGTATGACTGTCTCCAGGACTCCAGACTTCTGGAAAAGTCTTAGAACCCATTCACAGCACATGACCTTTCATAGTCTTACTTAATATGACTATGGATCACGTTGATAAATCAGTTTAACACTCAAGTGTTATGTAACAACGAATATGTTGCTTCAGGCATTGAATTCTTCTTTTCTGCTGTTGGGATCATTGGAAGACTAATCTTTCTAAAGGATTCTTGGCATTGTAGCCTTAAGCTATGTCATCAGTTCTCTTTCTGTCTTGGCACTCTTTTAGGGAAAGAAAAGTCATTATAGATGCCACTCAGCTATCCAGCTGTAGGCCACAGTGTTCTAAGTCACAGTTGGGGTATTTTAAAGACCTTTTCAAATACCCGAGTGGCACAAGTCACATTGTTCTGATAGAGGATGTTTTCACAAGAGTTTTGTGAGTTTGGGTCAAAAGTTTAACTGCTTATTAGCCTGTCAGAAGAAAGTGCTAAGAAATGGTATTTCCTGTGATTTTGAAGTTGCACTGCTGTAAAGACCCCACTTGCAGCAGGCTTGACTAACTACAGAAACTACCAGGCTGTGCTATCCTGTTGACTGGTGTTACTTGTCAGTGATCTTAACTGTTTGATTAAGTAAGCCATCCCTTGCCATGTCTGTTACTGCTAATCTAGGTAAAAAACCTGATAGCACACATTATGTAGCTTGCCTTGAAGGAAATGCTGTGTATAGACGGACGACTCTTCATGTTTGAGAATGTTTTATAGGATTATGGTGAGCTAATGGTGTGGCAGGAGGCTGAAAGAGTTGGAGTAATGTTTTACTCAGCATGGGTAAAACTAGCAGCCTCTTTGGCATGCAGTTATGGGATCTGGTTTTTGTGTATCTAGATGGGATTCATATGTATACCAAGTGTTCCCAAAGAGTTCTGCAAAGCTCAGCAGTATAGGCTGTCAGTCCTACAAATAAGCCAGACTTTGATTATGCTATAGTCACAGTATTATGTAGCTAAAAAAACCCAAACAAATTTAAATGGCTTTTTCTTCACATTTAAGTGAAATCTCTCCTTTATTCTCATCTTACATGCCGATTCCAAAAATACTGGGGTTTTTAACTTGTCATATTCTAAGACCTTTTACTGGAAAGCAGTATCTGATTCTACTTGCTAAAGCTTAACCATTGTTACAGAAGACCACTGTCAGGCTGTGTCCAAGGAATGATTCTGTGATTTTGTAACCTTTAGCACACTTTATTTCTGAACAGACATAGGTTCCTTCATGGTGTGTTGCTGACTATGCACATTATGCTGTGTAAAAAGCATGGAGCTGTTCAAAATGGTTTGAAATGTAATCATTGGTGTGTCAGAACAGAAATTTACTGTGATTGCTTAGGAGAGGAGCTAGCATGGTTCCTTAAAGAATTCTCACATGGAAGACTGGTGTGCCCATGTGTGGACCCACAAAGATGATGAAAAACAGTTGTGTTGAAATGAAAATTAATCTTGTCTTGCTATTAAGCAAGTATCTCTGCAAAGGCTGAAGCTCTGCTACTTGCAGAACAATACTTCAGAATAATTCTGTGAACCTGCTGTAGGGTGCAAGAGCATCCTAATGCATCTGTTACAGCTCGGAGTAGATCAGAATCTTACATCTTAGTTTGAGAAATCAGGAAAAAAAACCACTCAAAATTACTAGATGCAAGTGATCTTTTTTTGTTATTAGGAATTTAGTAAATTTTCATTTTTTTACTACTTCTGTAATGTAAAACCATGAAACTTGCTAAGCTGGTGGTTTTGGTGAAAAGTAAAATGCCAGTTTCATTCTGGGGATGGTGGGGAATTTGGGAATAATTTAGTCTGGCATTACATAAACCAGAAATAGTTCCATACGTTAGTATTTGAGCTGTGTCCTTTCATACTTCAGGTCATGCCCTACTCTGTCCTGTAGTATGGGAATTCAGGCGTAATGCTGCACTGGCTGATTGCTGTTTTTGCAGTGCAGATCTGAAGAATAAAGTTTTACAGTGTCTTCAGTAGGCTGTGAACATGATGTAGAACGTGCAGAGTTTGTGAAGGCGCAATTTGAGAGAGAATAGCAATCCACGCAGCTGATGACTTTACATTGCTTCCTTAAGTTTGAATGAATGCTAATACTTGGGTCCATTGTATATAACAAATAAATGACGTTCATAGTATGGAACTAAATTGTTTATTTACATGCTATTTCTACGTCCTGTAGTAATTCAGCAAGCCTGTTCTGTTTCAAATTCTCTCCTATAAAGCAGCAGAAATAATCTTCCTGGTTTAGTTTTCATGTACATGTTGAAGTGGGATGGCTAATACTCCATATATTTGTAGTTTGCTTATAGCACTTGTATATATTCGTTAGCATGTGTGACTTCAGGCAGTATCTAGCAGTGTTCTGCTTGTATGAACTGTCAGGTCTCTGAAGCACTTATAAATAAAGCTGCTTAAGAATATTAGAGAATGCCACCTGGAGGTAATAGAAGTGAATAGGTGCCTGAATGGTACAGAAATTCAGCTTGGGTTGCTTTTAGAGTTATATCTGACAGGGGTGCCGAGAAAGCTGCATGCCTTGGAGAGTTAGAGGAGTTAAAGGCAGAAAGTGGGGAGCAGGGGGAATGGGCTGAGGATGTCTCATGAAACAGCAACAGGAAACTCGGCCCCTGGGAGAGGAAGGAGGAAGAGAGGTGCGAGTTGGGCAGAGCTTTCCAAGTGCAAACTGGGGGCCTTCACTGCCATGAAAAATAAGGATGATGTCTGGATGGTGCCTGTAGGCAGGGTAATTACCAAGGGAATAAGTTCAACTGCTGCTTTTCTGAACCAAGAGGACCAAAATTTGGCTTTTAAAAAGATGATTGCTGTAATTTGGGCAAACCTAGTGAAAGCATGCAAGTTTGGCAGGACTGAGAAAGAAGTGGCAGGTTTAGAGAGAGTGTGGAAAGGAGAGGGATGGGATCTCACAGTTGGAAACCAGACAAAGAGGAAGAAGCTCAGCAGAGCAGCGTGAGGGCGAGCCCCAGCAGGACAACAGGCAATACCTGTTCCCAAAATATGTTTAAAAATCTGCATGCATCTTGAAGCTCCATTTAATTTGTTGTTCGGGCTGCCAGTCACAAATTCTGGAGTAATTACAGGTTTTGGTTACTAAAAGGGAAAAAAACTTTAATTATTCTGTGGGCAAACAAAGGCTGCTTTTAGTGACTCATACACAATTAGATGCTGCTAGTATGGCAGAAGGAACGCCCAGAATTACTATATAAGTTTCATGAAGAGATTCCATTCTGTGCTTCAGTTATAGTATTTACATGAAGGGATGTTTCTGTGATTCCTCTTACTGTCATGGGAGATGACTATGATGTTATAGCAAGGTTTTGTGCCTTTTTTAATCTCAAGTGTCAATCCTTATCTACCTTTTCAGAAATGGTAGAAATCATATTAAATGCTGTATCCCCCTTGAATTTTGTACTTAATTTTTTTTAGAAAGACTGATTATGCTGATATTACTGTGGAGTTTTCAGAACTTACTGCCTCATCTTAACTTTTAAACTAAACTCTCATACGTGTCAAAATAGGAAAAATAATCTTAGCTTTAAGTTGAAGTTTAAGTTACTTACGATGGAAAATCATCTTTAACATCTCTGTCTTAAACTACATTATTTAAGTTTTGTTTAAACATTCTGTGTAATGGAGTAAGACCTTAACTAGCAATAAATACCTAAAAGCTGTATAAATTGCAAATTTGCAGGACTCTAAAATAGTTGTCCGAAATAGTTTATAGCAAAACCAGTATTAATTGTCTAACTAGTAAGAAAATGGCCATTTTGTCTACAATTGTAGTTGGTTTAATTTTGACTATTACTGTCTTATTAGAAAAATGCCTACCAAATTACTTCACATTAGAAGTCCATCCATACAATGGATTTAGAAATTCTCCAGGGTGCTGGGCTTTCACGGTACAGTTATTAAGACAGGTAATGTTCTCCTGATACTCGACATGAATGAAAAGCTGTGCTCACTGTAGAAGTTTGTTGCAGCTTCAAGTTTGGAAGTTTGGAGATAACTGGTCTTTGTCACACAGCCTGGATTGTTACTAATTGATAAGAAATTCTCTGAAGTCCACTTAATGTAGAAGCTGTTCCCTAAAATAAAATTTAAAAGCTGTTGTATTTCTGAAATTGGGCACTTGTACTGGTAAGATTTTTAAACTCTCTGCACAGTGAAACAAGTAGGACTAGCCACATAGGGTCAGTGAAAAATTTAGTGTGAATGATGAGGGGAAAAAAAAAGCAAAATCTGATTAACAAGTTTAAACCAGTGTAAAATAATGTCCTTTTTCAATTTTGAAATAATAAAACTCAACTTTCAAACTGGAAAAAAGACATTGAACTGTTGTCTTCACCACATCATCATAACAACAAAACCTCCCTAAATAAAAAGTAACTTCTTTAGTTAGATTTCCCTGAGACTTTCAAAAATTTCACTCAAGATACTTTAACTTTTGCTTTTTAGAGTGATAAACAAGTTGTGGACTTCCTTGTCAAAATCAGAGGTAAAATCAGACAGACAGACTGTCAGCAATGCTCCAAAACGTAGGTAGTTCCTGGGAAAAACACCAAACACATACTGAGAAGTTTATGGATAAATCATAATAACTGCAAAATATATCCACTACAATGGCTTTAAAGTTATATAGACCATTATAGGGAGGGAAAATGATCTTATTTTTATCTCCATCAAGAACCTGATACTTGACTGAGGGACAGTTCAATTCAGGTTCATTCCTATCCTTACAGCTCATGTAGTTTCTTCTGGTCCATGCAGTGTGAGCATCTGGAGACTACTGTTCGTCTAGCAAAGCCATTCGATTTTCAGGTTGAGTTGCAGCTGGCATCATGCACAGACAAAAGATAATCATAGTTATGCATTCTGTTTATCTCAAACAGAACACATTCAGCAGGGACGTGCTCCTGAAATCTATTGTTCTCCCATAACTCAAAAATTAGCATCCAAGGATTTTTATAATATACCAGAAGAGGACATCCCAGATCCATAAAGTTGTATTTGATCTGTAGATTGTCCTGCTGTATATTTTGTGTGGCAAGAAAGTGCGAGCCATCTATGTTATGGCTGATTGGTATAGCTGAAGTTATTTCTCAGTGCTGCTTCCTGAATGCGGCCTTTTTCCACGTGCTGTTACATTTTTTTACAATTCTGGTGTGCTTTGTAGGTGGAAAGGACACTGCAACAAGTGCAGTCAGGGGAGCCACATAATGCAACCGATGGGGTTGTTGGGGATGTCCACAGTGACAGCAAACATCTCTCCATCACGTTTGCTGTTCACAGAAGTCAGTGTCTGTAAATTCAGAGAACTACTGCTGCTCCAGAATGACATGCAAGAGGTATCTGGTGTTTCCATCATATATAGATACCACTTCTATTACGTATGTACTGAAAGCCAGCGCGTGGGGGTTGCCTGCTATCACCAAGGGAGTGAACATTTTGCCTGGCTTGGGCACAAATATGGCCTTCGAAGTCAGACTTTTATGCTTGTCAACGTAATAGATTTTGTTCCAGAAGTCTCCCGTGAGGATCCCCACAGCGCAGGACTGCTGAGATCTCCAGACTGCTAACTGTAAGTTGAGCTTGCATTTTTGAAGTCATACAGTTGAGTGAAATTGCTAATCACAGGGCTGAGTAAGGTCAGCCATCCTCTTCCTTCAAATGGCATCCCTGTGTTTTTCAAATCTATGCTCTCATCCTTGGCAATGTGCACCATGCTAGAGATCCAGCCAATGCTACTGTAGAAGAGGTGTCTGTCCTGGGTTGGGGCTTCAACCTGGGAGCTGCTTGCCAGCCACCCCGCAGCCCCACAGGCAGGGCCACAGACACAGCTGGGTCAGCAGAGCCTGCCGGGGCTGAGGTGCATGTCCCTGGTGGCTGAGGGCCAGTGGTGGCAGCTGGGGTGGGGCTGGGGGGTTCCTCTGGTGAGACTGCATAGCAGTTAGCCTGCTCCCCCCATGCCTGAGAGGCTTTTCTGCTGATGGCTGTGGAGGGTAAAGGTGAAGGAAGTGACGGCTGCTGCCCTGGGTGCTGCCAAAGGGGCCAGTCACAGTGCCTGGGCTGGGGGAGTGCTGACGGGGAGGTATTTTAAAATGAAGAGGAGCAGCCTTCAAAGGGGTCATCTTTAGCAGGTAGGTGTCCTCACAGACCTGCGTTGTCACCTGAGCACTGGGAAGATATTTTCCTTAAGTAACTGCACTGTATGGCTTCATTTCTGGGTGGTGAACAGCAGGGTTTTTTTTTTAACATGAAATTATATCTGCCTAAATATGTGATCCAAGCTTAGGTTTGAGCACAGCTTTCACTATCCCCTAGCAGGACAGTAGCTAACTGTGGGTGCTGGGTGTCTGTGTCCTGTCACTCAGGAGGTGACCCAGGGTGCATCCCTCGTGTGTGCTGATGCCCAGAGGGCAGCAGCAATGGTCCATCATCAGGCTGAGCCTTTTGATCACATCCAGTGTTTGGGTAGTGCGAGGGAACAAACACAGGTTGGAGACCTGCATGTCTAGTGATTTTATCCTCATTATTGATGGGGAAGGGGAAGAGCCCACAACCACACTTTTCTACTGGGATTTACAACGTTACCAGCTCTCCTTCAACCATCTGAAGCTTAAGCCTTGTCTGAATCAACCACTAGCTATATCACCAATAATTGCACAGAAGATTCTGGAAGTCCTTGGCAGGGGGTGTGTGTGTGTTTCTGCCTCCCTCCCTCCAACAGTACCAGGGCAGCACTGCAGCAGGCAGAGGGGAAAAGGGTGACATTGTCCAACTCCACGGAGGTGGGAGATGAGACAGGAGCATTGTATACCTCTCTATCTATGCAATATTTTTCTCTCTGATACTAAGAAATACAGTCAGTGGTTCTGTCACATTGCTACTTTACGTGTCTGTTCTCAGGCCAGTGGGAAGTTGGAAGATTTCTTGATTCTGCTATTGCCTACAGTATTAATTGACTATTTAATCAACAGCCTTCTGAAATTTGTCTATGCTGCCTTTAGTATTGAGTTCCTGTCTCAGGTGCCACAGGAAATACATCGAAATTGCATTGCTCAGTGTAGGTAACTGGTCTACTTTTGTATACAAATTAAAGTTAAGCATTGCTGCCATCTAGTGCTTTCTGCTTCTAAATGTCTGTTCTGTCTCATCAGTATGTGGACATCACTTTTTTTTTTCTTCTTAGAGCCGGATACTGGAGGTGCCAAAAGTCCAAAACAGCTATAGGCAAGACCGTGGCATCTAGGAGTCTCTCGGTCAACCTCTGTGTGTGAGACAACTGGAGGAGTTGGCTACTGGTGGGACCAGGAGGTCCTACTACTGTGGAGGCTGTGGCATCTGGAGGTCAACCAAGCAGCCCGTCTGCATACATCTGTCTCTGTATGCAAAGCAACCGGAGATGAGAAGATCTAGGGGTCAGCTGCTGGGTAGACTGAGTGCCTAGTGCCAGCTACTGGAGGGATCCACAGTGTGTCTGTCTGCATGTGCGCTAGTGTGAGCAAGAGGGCTCCTCTGTACCAGCAACTGGAGTAGGGCTGTGGGCATCAGGTGCTCACCTGCCTAGATATATGTAGCAAGGAGGAGTCCAAGGATCCAAGGGTCAGTTACTGGGTAAACCAAGGGTCTAAAGACACTTGTTGCAGTATTCATAGCATCCTTCTGGAGGTGTGTGCATAGTTGGGAGTCAGGGGGTCTGCAACAGCAAGTAGAATGGGGCTGTGTCCCTTGAGGCTTGTATTGTTCATGTGTCAGCAACTGAGAAGACTTGGGATCCGGAGGCCAGCTACTGGGCAAACTGAGCATGTGAGGCCAGCTGCTGGAGGGATCCACACTGTACGTATTTCCCACTAGCAGACCTTCATCCTGATCAGCCATTTGTGTTTGACTGCTATGTTTTCTTTCTGTTTCGATCTGTGGAGCTGGCCAAGTGTAACATGTATTATATGCATGTGTCCTTGTGTGTACCTCTTGGGAAAATGTGCTCAACCTCACTACTGGCTGAAGCAGAGAACATGAAGCTGCAGCAGCCTTGCCTCAACCAGCACAGATTCAGCAGCTTCTAGCATTGTTTCAGCATCATTCAAAACTTCAGTTAAAAGAAGCAGGGGAAAAAATAATGTAGGGAGAGTTCAGTTCTATAATTAGAAACCTATCAATACAAGTGTTGGAGATCTTTTTCTCTCCCACAGAGTCCTTATGCAGAAAACTAAATAGTATTCTATATTATCCTTCATGTCACTGGTCATAGATAAATGTTACTGACTAAGGATTCAAGACCTGAAGCTAACGAAGGAAATGAGCCCCTTCAATTTTGACTGTGACTGGGTTCTCTTGTGACCTGTGCCTTGAAACATCACCATTTCCATAATGAGGATTATGTGTTCCTTGGTTAATATGCTTTTTAAAGCATTAGTTCTAGATTTATTTAAGTAGGCTGGGATTCCTCCTGGAATGTCTTCCCTCAGGACAGAGAAGGTCCCTAAACTATGTATATGAGTGCAATTCCTTGATGTCTGGGAAAAGTTCTTAGTATTAAGAAGTGGTACTGTTTCTTGAAACATAAAGTCAGCTACGCTTTAATTTCACTTTCACTTCAGCCTCTCTTATGTTCGTTGCCATTATTTCAGCTACTTGAAATCTTCACATTTGCTGTCTTTTCAAAATTACCCTTAAACAATTTCATGGGTAGAATTACTCCTATAGACTAAAAGCTAGGCTGGAAAGGAAGATCATTTTCTCAACACTTCTATTTTTAAAACCTTGATGCTGGTTAAACATATTCCATGAGTGATTTCCTGAAACCATTTAAATCAAGATTTATTTGCTATGCATTTCTATTAGTTTACAGGAGTAAATTATTAATTTGTAAAATGTCACTCGGCTAATGAGTTCTGCTAATTGCTTTAGTGGTAGCTGAAAAAGTGAAAAATTGTTTCAAAAGTGTTGCTTGTAGACTATAGCAGTGTATAAATCAATTCAGCTGATGCTTGCAAATGGTATTCTCTTGAGTTTTTCTCTAAAGTTAGAATAGATGTGGGCTGCTTCTGATGATGGTGGCACAGTTCCTTACCCTGTTTCCTCCAGGACAACGAAAATTCCACTCAAAAAAGTGACTGTGACTGTAGATCTGTACCTACTGAAGGAAACACCTTAGGGATGGTCTTTAAAAAGTGCCATGTGATCCCCAGGTATTGTGAAGCCCTAGGATGAAGGAATTATTTCTGTTCATTTACGAGGTTGCGGAGGAAGTAACAGTCATTTCTGACCAAGAAAATAAATACTTCCTGACATTCACAAGATCTTTCTTCCTTTCCTTGTGAAGAAACCATCAAGTGATATGCTCAGCTTTCCGCCCTCTCCCTGCAGATGCTGCTGTCAGGGTCATGCCAGAGGGAGAGATCAGAGTGTGGTCAGGACATCGGCTCCACTTGTTGCAGTTGCTGACACACAGTGTGATATTAATGGCGTTTGCTGTTGTGGCTAAAGCCAGGGCTCTTGGACCCAAGTGATACTTCGATACTCTCAGGTTTTTGTGACGTGCTGTGCTAGTTCTTGTGATGTCAGGGAGACACTTCATAATGTGGTCTGAGTGTACCAAAACCTCTGTGGCTATAAGAAAAATAAAACATTTCCCTCCCTACTGCAATGCCATGGGCAAATAAAGGGAGCTGCTGGAGAAAGGAAAGGGCAGTGGCAGCTCAGAGCACTTCTGGCTCTGTGTGAGAGGAGCAGTATGAGGCCTGTGAAGGAAGACTACCCCAGAAAGTTTTTCTGCTGTGGCACAACTAATTGAACTCATCAGTCAAGTTAAAGGGACAAGGCTCAGGAATACCATTTTTCAAATACCATTTTTCATCTTAATATCTGTCCTTAAGAATCACAGTTTTTTATTCTCCAGACCACTGTGGGGAGATGTCATTAACTTAGAGGTTCATGTTCTCTTTCTGGCTGCTTTTCAAATCCACTCTCTTCATCTTTAGATCAAATGAGCCCTAAGCATTCTGGATGATTTGTACTCTCAGTTACACTAAAAACACTTAAATTATTCTTTTATAGATGCAAATTAGAGCAGAATGTTTCTTTAACTTATCAAAATGCCATTGAGAAATATAAGTATTTTTAGAGTAATATGTAGAACTTCTCAATAACTTGTCTGTAAAAGACTACAATGAGATAGGAAATATTTTCTTGTTGTTTGTCACCACATTTTTTCTTACCATGTAAGATTTTTTTTTCACTGCCAGACAGAGTTCTGGGAACATGAGTGGGTGCTGAACATATTCCTCAGAAAAGTTTTTTCTTTTGTCCAAGATAACACTATATTACTGTTCAGTATGTTATCAAGCTGGCTACTGGCTTGAATTTTTCTGAAGGCTTGGTAGGTATCTTTAGTATTTTACAGTATCCTTTCTGAATATGTGAAACTTGATGAAAATTGCCATGAAAATACATTAATTTTCTTAGCATTGAGAACTTGCCATTAAAAATCGGATGTTTAAATCCCTTTCAGTGAAGGGCTTTGCACAGTGGTATGCTTCTGTTACACGGGACAAATGAGAATGTATGCCTTAAGATGACAATGGAAAGGCGGGTGTATAATGGAAACCTTCTTCACTGTGTTGCCATCTTCTTCCTTACTTTAGCTGCTACGTATTGATAGAAATGAGAAGCATTGTGAAAGAGCAGCTTTATTGCATTTTTAAATTATTTTGGATCTTGAACAGAATCTATACGATGAAAACTTGCAAATTTAAGTATATAGGTTTGAAACTAACAGCCTTTGTGTGAGTTGATGCTCCGCCTGAGCTGACAGTGCCCTGTATCTCAGTGTGAGCAAGGACATTGCATGGCAGGGAGGTGCCAGCCTTGTGGAAGCCCTGCAGTGCCAAGCAACTCTGGAAGAATATGGGAACAAGAACTCAAGCACCTGCTCTATTCCAGCCTTCTTTCTGGGTTCTTGTGGAGAATGTGTGAAGAACTCATATGGAGGTATGTAACCCCTTGTATCCAAGGAACCAGCAGGACTCATTTCACGCTGTGTTTGTACATTTAAGTCCAACAAAATCTTTAGTTGAAGAATGACATTATTAACCTGATAAATAAAGAACACTGAATACTTAAATACTCAATATGTGTCCTTGCTAACATCACCATATAATTGTATTGACTTTTGTAACACCAAGTGTCTCCTGGGCGGGGGGGCAGTACCTTAAATTTGATGACATAGAGCTTTCAAATCCAGTAAGTTTGTAAGAGAAAACTCTGGTTCTCAGGCCTGGGAAATGTGTGTATTTGAGCTTGTGTTTTGTCCATTTGAGTTTGCTAAAGGAAGAATTAGAAAACCATGGAACCTAATGTTTGGGATCAAGACGATGCTTTAATTTTATCCACACAACAAGGCAACTCACAACACTCCTCCCCCCTTCCACCTCCCCCACCCCAAATTACTTATATTTACTGACAAAGTAGTCAGCAACTGTTGTTTTTATTCCAGAATTTTATGGACAGATTTTGGCAGTTAGTCTGGAAAAGTGCCTTTACTATACCTATTCTGCACAAGGAGTGTGTGTGTTTCTCTATGTAGGCTTTTGTTTGCCTGCATCTCATCTACCTTCAACTGGCCACCTAGATAATCCAAAATATTTACCCAGGCAGTTGCTAAAATACGTAGCAATATATTTAGCATATATTCCCCAAGGAAATCTGCTAATCCTTGCTTGACATTGTTATCTTTTTATGTGTGTGGTTGGGGCACTGGAGGAAAGTCTAGGAGTGGTAATTCAGATCCCTGACTTTAGGACCACTTAGATGCCTCAAAGGGAATAAGTACAGTATCATTAATATAATTTTTACTTTATCTTGAGTAACGGATTGTCATTTATTATTGTCTGCTTAATTCACATCTGAAAATCATTGCTTCAGACACCAGATGTCTCCTCATTTGCTGCATTTGGAAGAGACAGACCCTCAGCTGGTGAAAACTATGGTAAAATCACTCAGGTAAATGAAAGACTATCCCAGTAATATACTCATGGAGCATCAAGGCATACAACAGAGATGGATGATGAGAATAAAATGATGGTTACATCATTACATTTTAACAGTAGAAACAATGTAGATATATTCCATTCTTTTGGTCTCTGGTTTGTTGGCTTTTTTTCTAAATCTCGATTTTGCGTTTGAAAAATGTACATATGTCAAATGACAGAGATCACACAAAACTAAACCATAAAAATCTTCCATGAGAGACTCTGATCCTAAAAGCACTGCATGAGTGAAGTGGAAGTCTATAAGAAAATGGAGCCTCAAGTTACGCCAATGGGAAAGTCAGTTATGTAAGTAATTGTCTACAAACATAGGAAAAAATGCCATTCATTTTACTAGCAACTTAAAATCATCTATGGCTAACTGGAAAACGTGGTTAGTCCTTTGCATCAGCTCCTGCCAGATCTGCCTGCAGCATTTTCCCACATTACCTAAGTACCAGCAATAAACACAATCTTGTTCTTCTGTCCATCAAACATACCAAGCCCCTATCCATCATGACATGATGTAGTCATCCTGTGACCCAGGCTACTCTGAGGGATCTAGTGTGGATTCATGGCCTTAATCTTTGGAGCACATCATGTTTTTTTCTGTTTTCTCTTATGCAGAAAATAGCTCTTCAGCTGTACATATTTTCCTAGAACGTGGATACAGAACTTCCAACTAACTGTTTTTGGAATTATTTACATCCAGAGGAGACTTAATGTGAGGATCTGAATATTGCACCACAGACAACACTGCCTAGTGCTGATTTCTGAACGGTGAGGATTAGATGACTAGGCAGATCACATAAAGATTCCAGACAACTTATTCCTGTTAGTAAGTACTACAGATACTTACCCCAAATAGGCTGTTTAGAATGCTCGTATTGTATGCACAGTGGCTAAAGAGTGTTTGTGTATCTGCAAGGTGAAGTTCAGAGAGTGCTGAGATTTTGGAGAACAGTTGGTAGAGCTGGTCAAGTCAGAAGAGTTTCCAGGTATGTATTAGCTTTGCAAAAAAGATTTAATATTTCCGGGAGATGTTTGTATTTGGAAATTGCATACTATCCCATAATTATTGGGATAATTGTAACATCAACAGTCTGCGTAACTTCTTCCCCTCTCTGTATGCAGAAGACTTTGAGGGGTTGGCTTTTAAGAACTACTGAGAACACCCTAGTTTTTATGGTGAAGATCACAGAATCATAGACTGGTTTGGATTGGAAGGCACCTTAAAGATCATCTAGTTCCAACCCTCCTGCCATGGGCAGGGACACCTCCCACTACACCAGGTTGCTCAAAGCCCCATCCAACCTGGCCTTGAACACTGCCAGGGAGGGGGCAGCCACAACGTCTCTGGGCAACCTGTGCCAGTGTCTCACCAACCACACAGCAAAAAGAATTTCTTCCTTATATCCAGTCTAAATCTGCCCTCTTTCAGCTTAAAACCATTCCGCCTTGTCCTATCACTCCATGCCCTTATAGAAAGTCCCTCTCCAGCTTTTCTGTAGCCCCTTCAAGTACTGGAAGGCTGCTATGAGGTCTCCTCAGAGCCTTCTCTTCTCCAGGCTGAACAACCCCAGCTCTCTCAGCCTGTCTTCTTAGGAGAGCTTCTCCAGCTCCCTGATCATCTTGGTGGCCGTCTTCTGGACTCACTCCAACAGCTCCAGAACTGGACACAGTAATCCAGGTGGAGTCTCACCAGAGCAGAGCAGAGGGTTGTGTTGTTTTGTTTGTGTGACCCCAGCGGTGTGGAGTCCGGGGTGGAGATTTTTATCCAACGAGACAGAAACAGCTACAGCTCTATGTTGCGTGTGTGGCAACATGTGGATCCAGGGGCAAAACCACCCCGGCAGGCGGGGATGAGCCGGGACTCCGGCGGCTGCAGTGGGCTGGCCCCGGCTCGGGCCGCCGCCGCCGGGCGCGGCTTCCCCTGCGCTGCCGCCGGGCGCTGCCGGGCCGAGCTCAGGGGACGCGCGGGGCAGCGAGGGGGCCCGGGGCTGCCCGTCCGGGGTGGAGACTGGCGTGGGGTCCAGGTGCTTGCGAGGGGCTGCACGGCCGGGGACCAGCTCTCCGGGAGCACTTCTGCTCCCGTCCCCTCCCTGCCTGTCGGCGCCTCGCAAACCAAACCCGCCCCGCGGCTCAAGCCGCGCATCGCTAACGGGCTTTTGGAGGGGTGGGGTGCTCGGGTACTGAATGCTTCGGGACGGGCTCTGCCTGCCAGAGCGTTTATCCGCTGTGTGCACCCAACGGGAGAGGAGGAGAGGAGCCCCGAGCTCTGGGGGTGTCCCTAGCCCGAGCTGCGGGGGTGCCTCATCATCCTCCTCTTCCCCCAAAACTGAGTAAGTAATTCTTCAAGAATAGATATGGGAACACCTGAGAGTATATACAATCCAGGTGGGATTAATATACCTGGCTTTAAAGTACAAAAATGTGCCAATTGGGAAAATAATGCAAAATATGTCAGGTGGGCAAGAAGGTAGAATAAGGAACAGCTAAGAGAAACAGTTGAGGACAATGACAGACATAGAAAACGATTCAGTTAGATGAAAGGATTGTACCTGTCCTTTTAAGAAGCTGGACAAGGTAAATGAGACAACGGAAATCCTTGATTTTTTTAAGTAAAGAGCTTGAGGGAGAAAATTGAATGCCTTAAGTCTCAGTGTAAAGCAAAATTTTTGAAGGACTGATGGACTCATGGTGTGAGAGCAGTTGTTACTCAGCTGGAGACAGGGAAGGATATTTCCTGGTCAGCAAAGACAGACATGAAAGCATGCGTGAATGGCTTTTCTAAGAAAACAGCTATAGGCTCCAAGGAAATGAGGAAAAATCGCAAGGATAAAACAGATATTCTTTGGTAAAAAATTACTTAGTAGGCTAGGAAAGGGTGGTTTGAAAGGATAGTTTTAAAAGAGAGATTTTTCTGGGGTTGAACTAGTGAGTGTTACAGGTTTTCAAGTTTGATTTAGAGAGACACTTCATTATGGACAGTGACCTTACTAAATTTTAACCATCTAAAATCAGCCTGCAGTTTAATGTAGAGAAAGAAAAAAAGCTACATCAGGTGTTGCTACCAACCTGGTGAAGGCAGTTGAAACATCACTTATTGGGAATAAATCCACATCTGTCCCCCTGTGGAAGAGGATGCATGATGTGTTTATGGTGGTGGTACAAAGGAGGTAGATGTAGTCCTAGACTGTGACAGACATTTCTGATAAAATACTGATACTGAGCCAACCAGTGAAGTACAGAATGGTTTCAAGGGAGTAGAAGTTTGACTGATGGGTGAAGAGAACAGGGTATTGTAACACCCTTCATAAATAGGTTAATCCTGGGTGGTGACTGGAAGAGGAGACAGACAAAATAAACCTTTTTTTATTTTATTTGGAAATGGTAAATGGCGAGAATAAAACTGCCTCTGGAGAGGTGTGGATAGGTATCATGGTGTGGACAGACTTGGTAAACTAGAAGACATTTAACTTTGAGTGTAGAGTAAGGAGTAAGCAATTATACAAGCACATTGAGGACCCCCTAGGTAGTTATAACAGTTGCCTGCGAGGCAATTGTGCGAGGTCTTAAGAAGGGGTGTAAGAGACTGGTGGGGAGGGGAAGGAGCAGTGAGTGAATTTCATGCTGGCAGCTTTTGTGTCTTTGCTTGAGAGGCTTCTCTGGCAGAGAGGTACTTCTGGCTTGCATAAGAAGGATTGCTGTCAGAGCTGACCAAAGAAATAGGTTGCTTTTTAATTAACCAATAAACACTTTTTTAAATGGAAAAAATATTTTTTTGGGTTTTCTGTGTTAGAATGAATTGAAGCCTGTAAGAGAGGGTACTACATGACTGGACTTGTACCTCCCCCAGGTTACATGCAGGGGCAACTGTGACATTAGGAAGTGATTAATCAGCCTTCAATATATATATATATATATGTGAATCCTACCACCACAAACTTAGAAAAACAGCAGCTACAAGGTTGCCTCAGTCCACTTTTATTTTTCATGGAAGAAGTTGAAACAATAGCAAGTAGATGTTTCCCATTCATTTTCCATTGTCAGTTTATCATTGGCAGCTGGGATCACTAGGGAGATAATCAGCACTTTTGAACAAATACTTGAGATCCATTATCAGCTAATTCTAATTTTAAAGGATATATATCTGTGAAAAGTTCACCTGTCTGAAGGCTGGGCTGTGTGAAAAAAAACCCCACCTTGAAGCCCTTTCAGGACATGTGGATATGTTTGAATCGGTCCCGTTTCTACTTCAAAGTTCTTGGTTTCTATAGAATTTTGGCTCATCTAGGATTTATCTGTTCTGAGATTTATCAAAGGAAATGACCCGAGTTAGTAATTCCCTCTGTCCCTGGAAGCCTGAAGGTGTCTTGGCTGTGGTTTCCCATTTGAAATACTTATTCTCTACAGGCAGTTTTACAGCTGCCGATCACTAGAGAACAGTGGCCATGAAAATTGTGTGGCTCAGCACATTTTTCTAGTCCATTCACACTGGGCTGTGGCCCTTAGCTTGAGTTGCCACAGTGTTTACTGCAGACATCAGACAAGCTTTGAATTAAGACCACAAGCTTTGCCAGTGGTTTCTTGTAACAGAGCTAGTGTTGCATCACATTGGTGAGGAAGATGTATTCAGTAATGGGGAATTTACCCTTTGGCCCTATTTCACAAGACCAGGGTTTGCAAAGGGACAAGCACCTGTCTGCCATAAGCCCTTTCTCTGTTTTCCTCCTGTGCAGTATCTCGGGACCCTTTACAACATTGTCTCAGTAACTGGAAGACAGGCGAATCTTTAAAGGCAAAAGTATCTCTTTCTGTTATCATTGCTGGCAATAGTAATAATGGGTTTATAGTGATACCCTTCTGTATATGGGAGCCATGCAGTGTTCGCTGTATCCATTCTGCTCATCATGTTTATTTAGATTGTTCTTAAGGTTAGGGTCATCTGATGAAATACCTCTCAGCTATACAGCTCTCAGAGTAGTGTTGAGTTTAATTAGAAAAATATAAACTAAACAGAAAGAAAAAATAAAGAAGATAGCATGGGTATCAGGGTAGAGGAAGAAGAATAAGGTGGGAAAAAGGCTGAACTTACATCCTCATCTCTTCCAGGCAAGTATCTCAACCAGTGAATTGCAGAATCTTGCAGCTTTGTGGGTCATAGCTTCTCCTTTGCCGCTTGTGGTTCAGCTTCAGCAGAGTAACCTTTCTTCCACCTTGTTGTAAATTGGTGGTATTAGTGCTCCTTTCAGAAAAGGGAGATGTTGACCTGTTAACAAGTCTTCTTGCATTAAAGAACAATCTGATAAGGAAGGGCTCTCCTGACATTAACAAATTTAGGTATTGTGGTACTAGAGTGGAATCTCACAATGGATGAGTTTACCGATACAAGTGATCAATGTGTGTTCTTTGGGAATAATTCCCAGACTTCTCCTCCATTGCTCCCTTTTTAAAGGATCTTCATCTTTTAAGTGAGTGGTAGCTCAAGCAATTTTTTTCTTTCTTAATGTTTAGAGAAAAAGATACTTGCACAGACTCCTACTATGAAAATGTTTTAACAGTGCTACTGCATAGTGGATTATCTTCTCTTGACCTTGAGTAGAAATATTGCTGAGTAACATGCAAGGTCTTCATGGTGTAGTAATTTGATTGATTGCTTTTCTCACTCTGTCTTTTTTTACAAGTTAATTTTCCATGGCAGGTTTTCAGTCTGAGAAGGGGCATGTCACAACTGGACTAACTGGTGGAGCATCTACATATTCTGCAGCAGAGTAATGTAGTAGAACTGCTAATGAATTCTGATTTATAAACATGGTACACTTGGTAAGCTCACAGACCACAGAAGACATGGGGCTAGGTTTGGATGATTCTGTTAACTGTCTTAGTAATAGCTTGTGTGGTTAGGAGTGAATTCATAGTACTTTGCTTTAGCTAACTAACACTTCAGCATCTAGTCTACAAATAGTTACCTAAATACCCTCAGTATCGGAGAGGAGGGGTACCTTAAGGATTATCACTGCTGCTTTGTGCAAATGTAGCATTGGTCTGTGCAAAGAGGTGGCCAACATGTGAAGTGGTGGTCTTCATGGTGGCAGTATCAAAGCAGATACTCATACTGCAGTGTCATATATAGGGCCTTTTTGGCTCAGAGCTGGCAAGTGTGGCTCATTCTGGAGCTTGTCATTCCACTGTCACCTTTACTGTTTGACAGTGTGTTTTTTCCCTTGAGCCCTTCTCCTTGATAGGTAGATGACCAGGTAGACTTGATCACCTATCTCCTGTCTTGCTTTGGCAGCCTAGGGTGTAGGTTTGAAGTGGTGCAACTTCCTTCTCATGAGAGAGGGACTTAGCAGTATAAAGCCAGAGGAGAGATTTCCTCATGTGTTTAAGTTCTTAATTTGTAAGAAATGGTTTGTCACATTCTGTGAGGATGTGCGTGGTTGTGTGCATCACAGTAAGGTGTAACTGGATATTGAAAGCTGCAAAATGAAAGAGATGTAACATTTTAATGAAGAAAGCATCACTTGTGTTATTAACTGGTTACTTGCAAAACATTTTCAGATTAGGTATCTTTTTTTTTCCTTCAGCAGTTAACATCCAATACCAGGTGTATTTGTACAAAACCTTAGTTGCAGGATGTTCCAGACTGACAGGTCTCTTAGAGTGCCATTCATGTTTCTTAGAAGGTGCTGTGACAGTACCAGAGTAACTTAGAAGAGCCTGCAGCACAAGGGGAGAATAAGAAGTTTCTGGTGTATTTATTCTACCTACAAGAAGAAAGGAAATTGAAGCAGTAAGTTCCCACAAGGGTAACAAGGCACCTTATTTACACCTATTTCTTAGTGTCATTACTGGCATTTAGTCTTTTTTTTTCAGAACTAAGTACTCCTTGCTGAACTTCATTGCCTCAATGAGGTTCCAATGGCAGCACCTGAGCCTGAAATGAGACTTTATTATTAAATTCTCATTGAAGGGGAAAACTGCCATCTCTTAGCTTCTCCTCTAGGCCACAAACCCTATTCTTACTTTAATGTGGGGTTCCACTGAATTCACATTGTGGAAATAAATTGTATTTCAAAGTTAGTCATTACTGGCTTTTGTTTTGACAAGGATTCTCAAAACCAAATAAGGGCTCTTAAATAGGGGTCTTATTTAAACCAAAATGAGGAAAATAGCTACTTCCCGAAGGCATTGTAGCAAATAACTAAGTGTAAAACAGAAAATATTCCTGTTCTTTTTCACCTTCCAAATGAGATGGGTAATAGAATACTTAAGAACATTTGGAGATTTATATAAAATCAGGAGTCTTGTTACTGTTTTAGTTATTGAAACAAGTAGAACAGAAGTACAAATGCTCCAGCAATTAAACTGGATAGATTGGAAGCCATAGCAAGAATAGTCGGTTACCTAATGAAACCAGATCTGAGTGATTAAGGTGCTCTCTCATTTGCTGGAGGCCTCCTTTCCCCTCTTCTCTTGGGCAAAATTGCCGTATGAAGCCAATGAATAAGACCAGTAGTCAAAATCAGTCAAAACAGGGGAATTTCAGCTGTTCTGGGACCTATCTATCATGTTGACCTGCCATGATCTGCTCTGTATTTGGATCCACACTAGTCTCTGTTCTTGTATTTTGCTTTTTGTTTTTAGAGTTACTGAGAGGATTGCCATTGAAAACAAAGGTAATGGTGTGATGTGTGATATAGAAAGAGTTCAGGCACCATGCCTCCTGGTTGTAATGAGTGTCCTAATCATGGTTTTCAGGAGTGGTGCCCTTCTTCATTTAATTCAGTTAAACATTTGATTTAGTTCTTGTTGTATAAGGTGTTTCTCTGAAGATACGCTTTCTACTCCAGTATTGGAGCATTTGATGGACAATATGGGTTTGATGCTATTACAAATGTAAAGGTCAGTAGAGGATCCCCTGGAAATGTTTTCCGTGTTAACCTGTTAATAGATTCTGTAACATTATGTTTTAATGATATTTCTGCTGTCTCTGTAGCAGACATCTTTGTCATTCACCTTCTTCAGTGCCTTGATCATCTCAGCTCTAAACATGAAGCTACTGTCTTTCCTCTTGCTTCGTTTTGACTTGAGCTCTCCTGGAGGAACAGTCCTTGTGGAATAAAATTTCTGCAGCAATTCACAGTGTTTTGTGTTGTTATGTTATTCCCAGTTTTTGCACAATCAACTTACTTTGTTGGTGAGTTGCAAATTATAAAGTTACAATCATAACTGGCTATTTACTTCATTTATTCAACAATATAGTATATGATTCTAGATTATCCTGAATCCATAAGTCAAGTTTTCCTTTGATCATTCTGACAGAAGAAAAAAATAACAGTAAATTATGTGATCACTTTATAACATTTTCCTTGTTCCAAGGGCACCTATTATTAGCAAGTAACACAGCTCTCAGGAGCTATGCCTTTGGACTGTAGTATCTTTTAATGTGCCTGAAGACAACCATGCTTTGTATGCACTCAGCACAAGGCTGTGTTAATTCTTTATGGGGCTTTTCAAGATCAGCAATGGATTTATTTCCCAAGCATATATAATTTGGTCTTGTTCTAGCTATGCAAAATGTTTGCAGGACTTTCTAATAAGCATGCTTGCTTCCTGTATCATTTAGTTGCATATATGAAATGCTTTCCCAAGTATTCTGAAGTTGTATTTTAGTGACTGCAATAAATTTGCCATAATGTTATTTTTTCCCTTGTAGTCTGTAAACGCTGTAGGTTATGTCACTGTTCCATTGTATGACCTACTGTAAATTCTTTGGGGCTGGAACTCTTTTTGATATGTTTTGTGTGCCATACTGCGATGTTATATAATGTTAACAGGCAAAACAAAGAAGAGCAGGAGAAATAAAGATGAAGAATGCCTTTTTGAGGAGATACTAGAAATTATGGATAGGCCTGTGAAGAGGTGTTCTCAGGGTACCTGAGCCTCTTTCAACAGTATCTTTTGCATCTTTTTTGCTGCAAGCACTGCTGTAAGAGAGAGCATTGTAATGTCTGAAATTTCTTTCTGTTTGAAATTTGATTCTGTACATTTTTTTAGAACCTTTCAACCTTTTAAACCTTTTTAAATATGGGTATAGAATTCTAGTATGATGGCAGTTTTTACATTCACTTTGATTTTATAGCGGTATAAATAGCATTCTGGAATGTCAGTCATCTCTTAAGCTCTAAGTGTGGGCCCACAAAGCGTTGTTTTTAAGGTCTCTTTCAGGCAGAAAAAAATGATTTAGATCTGGTAGACCTAATTTGGTCAGTATTTACACATTGAGGGAGACAATATTTTCTCATCTAAAACCTGGCCTAACAGTATTTAGTTTATGCCTGTGTTTTTCCTGCCATCAAATTCATGCAAAGCATTCCCTTGCCAGCCTTCTAAATCTGTTTAGGGTCCAAGTTTCATATTTCATGAAGAGGATCAGCATATTCAGTAGCACCTAATAGTGGCTTGTGGATGATGAAATTCCTGACTTCCTCACTGAGAAACAGGCTTTCAATCCAGACAGTCTTTAACAAGCAGAAAAAAGAATATGTCCATGTAATTCAAGTGATAAATAAACATTTTTTTCCAGTTCAGATGAAGCAATGGTGGTGGTGTATGTTATATTTTATGTGGTACTATTACCTTAAGGTGTCTTTGTTTCTCTTTCTTCTTCATTTTGAAGTTGATACCAACCTCTAAATCAATTGAATTTCCTTCTAAATTTTTTAATCATATATCCTACTGGGCTCACAGTTTTGTACTGCTGGCTTACCCATGGAGCCTTCCACCTTTTTAGGTATTTTACCTCTTTCTTTGATGCAAGATGTCTGCCATTTGGTGGTTTAGGATTGAATGATACTCTTGTTGTCTGAGTGTTCTTTGGAAAGGTCTGTATTAACAACTTTGGAAATGAACATGTTAATCTTTGCTAGTATTTTTTAAATATTGTGCATATTATGTAAACTTGCTCCTTAAATGCACAAACTGTAAATGGTTCCCTCTTAGTTTCCTAGTATCTGTTTGTGCCTGTGGATATACATGATGCACTGCAAACTCTCTTTATGCTGACAAAAACTGGAAAGTCTGATTATGACATAAATCAATTAACAAAATAAATTATAGAAACTATAGGACACTGATTGGGGCTAAATTACAGTTTCTCTGTCTTGAGGCACATAAAGTCTTTTTGCAGGTTTTTTACAGGGCTGGATGCAATGAACACAAGTGCTTCACCACAGAATGCAGTCAGCTGGCAGAGGGAGTATTGGACCTCAACAGAACTGACCAGGGTCCCCTAGCCAGGATTTCCACTCGAGTCATCCACAAGGCAGGATGTGTTCCCTTTCCTTCCAGATTGGTTGAAGCCTTGTACCTAGTTTTGTTCTTTAGCAAAGATTCTTAATGAATTATTTCCATTCTACAATTACTAGTATAGGAACATCTGTTCATTCAGCAATGTACTTTTAAGATCTAAGTTACCTAATTTTAAAAAATTCGTAAGCAAACTGAGAAATAGAGAACTATGTGCAAGCATCCTATTAGGCTAAAGATTATTATTCTGCAATAATATTGTTCATGGCAGGTTTCAATATTATATTTTGAACTGTGTTTGTCAAGAGGGTTTACTTAGACTAATGACTGCTGTATAACTGCATCAGTATTCATTAGTTCTGGAGTAAACATTTATGTATGAGGGGCTTGTAATGCACACCTTACCTTGTTGGTTTTATTCTCCTGGCTCATACCTTGTAGAGCAGAGGAGCAGATTGTTATTTGTTCCAGTTCTTTTCTTTGATGCAACATAAACTAGGATTCTAATTACAAACTGAAACATGATAACTGCTGTAAGAGCATATCCTCTGTGTATATTCAAGGCATGGCTGGATGCTTACAGAAAAACATTCTGGTTTAGAATGAGGCAAGCATCCGGCAATATAGTCAGAGCTGGACACCACACTGATAGGTACGCAGACCTCTACTGTGAGGAAAAAAGACCATTTTTATCCTTCAGAGGAACAAAGGGAGATTGTGTTTTGTCAGCTACCTTCATCTACTGAGCAAGTTTTGTTTCAGTCAGCAGATGTTTCTGCCATAGCAATGAACTAACTCCCAGACAAACTTGAGCTTTTCTATTGTTTCATCTCATTTCCAGAAATGACAGGTTGCTTAATCAGCTGCAGTTTTGTCTTTCATATATGATATTCTTCTAGTTAAAACATGTCCTTTCTTCTTCCAGCTCCATCAGATCTCTGAGGGAGTGCTTTTGCTAAAGGGATTGTAGCTTTGTTGTTCCATGTAGATTCATACATATGTTGTTATCATACATCTTGTATGATACAAAGTGCTCTGTGTGTAAAATGGGCAAATAGTCTTCCTCAGGTAGAGTTCCTTCAGTGAATATGTCTATATGTCTTTCTAAGAGTGGAAGATCTCCTGTGAATGCTATTAAATACCCAGTCATTAATGGACCACCACTTGCTGATTAGAACAGAAAGTGGTTTTAAGAATTCATGTGCTCAGTGAATAAGATGTAGCATTATTTATTTAGCAATAACTGCTATTCCTTGTCTCCCTGAAGACCAACAAGAGAATTTAATTTCCCAAAGAGAAATCAATTGTTTTAGGCCTCAGTACGAAACAAATGGTTTCTGTTATTAATTATAGTGTTCAGATGAACAACTAAAATAATAATTTGAGGCCATCTCAATTAATAATGGAATAAGTGGTATTTTTTTCTCCTTAATTTTCAAGTGTCTTGTGATACAGCAAAGTATAATTAGAAAGGAAAGATTGACATTTTTTTTTAATTCCTGTTTGCTAGGAGACTGCAAGGTATTAAAATAAAACCCATACGTGAAATTAGGTTGGAAAATTCTTCAATTGATACTTCTTGGTCAATGTACATCGGAAGTGCAGTCCATGTTGTGCTGGTGAAATATACAATCCATGCACTATTGTTTTTATTCTTAATTGGACATAGCTATTTTAGAACACAAAATGGAAATTTAGTACTTAAACTGACAATTCAAAATTCTCTTTGCATAACTTATTTATCAGCCAGATCTGTCACTGGCCTACTGCAAGCAGGTAAATGAATATACTAGAATAATTTATTATAGCTATAGAAGCAACTGAGGAATTAACTCCTAAGAATTTGTTTCAGACACTGTAGTGCTTTAATGCTTGTAGAAAAATAATGAAAACACTCCAACAGAAATACAGGTTGAATTTGGTCATAACTTCGTAAGAGTTAATTTGTTTCTTGCTCAGTGCACTGTTTCATTAATAGCAGTAAGTACTAGGGGCTTGGTTCTTTAGCAGTATAATCTGGCATACATGAAGTGATTTTTCTAGGAAGAATGCTAGTGCAAATTTTAAAAAAATCAATGTAGAATGCATTAGATTTCTAAAACAGTTACTCAGAAGTACCTGAAAAATAATAAAGGGAAAACAAAAGGCATCATAAGCAGGAGGTAAGGGAGAAATAAGCATACTTTAGGGGGATGTCTTACCTGAAGAAGTGAAAATGGAAAAGAGATAGGACACTTCTAGACCAGACCTTTTTTGTTCCATCCTATCAGTTTATGACTTTTGACATGAGATAATATGATATAGACAGCATATGATGCTTAAGCTGTAGCTTCTGTACAAAGCCTACTTTTCATCTCAAGTGTAAGTGATGCAAACTTCTGTCTTGAAATAAATAAAATTATTTTTGCAAATGCAGATTAATTCATTAGATGAATTATCATAACAAACATTAATAGCTGCACTGAACAGGCAAGTGAAAGTTTATTTTGTATTTTCCTTTTAAACTGACTAGCAATAAGTCTAGGTATTTTTACTATCCTTGTGGTTATGCAGTATTATACATGAAAATGTAGTTTCATTTGATTTTTCTCAGTACTGTAAGTAGTTGTTCACATTAACTTTTTTGATGGAATAAGCATCAGCCCCATCTAGTTTAACCTGTCCAGTCTATAAATGTCTGGAGGAAAAGCAGAGCAATCAAAATGCATCTGTAAGTCTCTGAAACTTGCTAAAAGGCTAATCAGTTGAGATGCTGGCAGATTGATAAGGAAATGAATTCAAGAGTCACGGACCACTTGCACAAAACACATTGGCAACTGTTCCATCTGCTCTAGAGCAATGACAGTAATGAACATGCAGTCCACTGCTACTGCAAGCCCTTCTTGTAGGGAGGGAAGAGATTTTTCAAGTAATCAAATAGCAAATATCTAGTCATCCACAGGGTACAAAACCATATGGACTATAATGGGTAACTGTGTGAATCACAGGCACTGAGGTAAGAACTTGGCTAATAAGTGTTTTTTCAGTTAATTTTGTAGTGATGGAGAAAAAACAGCTGAAAAAATTTCAAGTTGTTCAATAATTTCAATAATATAAAGCATCCAGTTTTCAAATCTTAAAAAAAATATATTGAAGTAAACCTTGAAACAATATATCAAGCACTATTTAATTAAACTTATTTTGTTAAAATATTGGCCCAGTTTGGTTTTTGGTTTATTAACCAGGACAGTAGGAAAACCATGTATGTTTCATAAAAAGATGGTCAACTAAAACATTTAATAAGATTTTATCAAAAAAATTTCACACAGATGTAGTTAATGGGTTTGAGGGTTGTATTTTGTGCCCATTTTAATGAGGTCACTTTTCTCATCAGCTTCTGCTTCTTGTTTCTCTTCCAATGTCGCTTAGTTTGCAAGGTTAAAACATAAACAATAACAGTGGCAGCGTATATTTGTGTGAATTATAACAACCATTTCACTAGGCAGGGGTGAAATAAATTCTGTTGGACCTAGTTGTTCCCTGGATACTTGTGACCTAATCAGGATTAATGAGACTTTTTGTCCTGTGAACCTGAATCAATACTGTTTCACTCCTTCAATTCTTTATTAGTTTCTTTCTAGCAAGCAACAACACTCGTGCTATATATACTGATACTTTATTTTTAAAACGTTGGAGGGGAAACTCCATTCAGACATGCCAACTATGCTGAACTTCACAGATTGTTTTGTGTCTTCCAGGGAACAGATTCAAGAGAGAACACGGACAAATCTTGATAGCCTGTGCTTGGGTTTATGCAGCAGTTTTTGCCTGTTCTCCCCTAGCTCAGTGGGGAGAATACGGAGCGGAGCCCTACGACACAGCCTGCTGCATTAATTGGCATTCCACCAGCGTAAACACTGTGGCCATGTCTTACACTATAGTCCTCTTTGTTTTCTGTTTTATTCTCCCTTGTGGAGTAATTGTCACTTCCTACTCTCTTATTCTGGTAACTGTGAAAGAATCCAGGAAAGCAGTGGAACAGCATGTCTCTGGCCCCACCAGGGTAAGCAATGCATAAACCATTACTGCCAAGATATTTGAAAGTTAGTCTTCGGCAAGCCATTTTTGGCACAGCTGGGCAGAACTGTTTAAGGACCAAAAATGTTTCTGAGAAGGGAATAAAGATGGTGAAGACAATTGGTCCTTACTGCATTTTCCTTTCAGACAACAGTATTGTGAAGATTTGCTGCACGGCAATGAGTTGCTAAACATGCAAATAATTGCTGTGTTGTTTCTGAAGGGTGATAATTAAGCTCATAAAGATTCATTACTTGTGAAAATTAAGATATCAGACTTTTGATCAAAAGGAAGGTTAAAAGTTAAAGCACTATATAAAAGTGCATTTGGGTTTCATAGTCTTGAACCATTGCTTATGTAAGCCAGTCTGGTTTTGAGTGAGTGAAGCCTGTTTGCCCAGCTACAGACATCTGGGGTGATTCCGGCTGAAGCTTTATATAATTAAAGATTTCAAATAGTATTGTAGAGATCAAACTGAACAAAGGACAAGTGACACAGAAAAATGTATTTCTGTTAGTACTTTTTGAACCAAAACCTTTGAAGTTTTGTGTTTCACTAGCTTATACAGTAAAATTAAAACTGTGGTCTCAGTATTTGTTGTGGAAATTATTTCCTGCTGCCAAACTATGTCCCTGTCCCTTCCAGAAGATCAGCATCTCTTTTCTTTAATATACCAAAAAATAAGAAGAGGAACTTTGCAGCTAACATTGTGTGCTTCACTCCTTAGATAATGTACCTTTTGAAATAAATGAGCATTACCTCCTGACCCTGTTAATTATCTCCAATGAGAAAATCTTTGTTTTTTCTTTATTTCAATGAATCCTTCTCTCATTTCTGTAGTTATTTTTTTGGCCTATCCTTCTAAGTATCTTCCTCACCACCTTTTGATTTTCTGCTTGGAGTCATCTTTGGTCCTTTTCTCTCTGTTCAGGAATATGGACACTCTTATTTGCAAATACAATTGGATATATCACAGATCTGCTTCTGTATAGATGATCTGTATCCTCTTTTTCATGCTAACAAACTTGGTCTGTCTCAGTCATCTCTCTTCAGATTACCAAGTGCAGTGTAGTTACACTAGACATCTTGATTTGCCCTGTCTTTCCCTTTGAGTATCTTCATTTTGAACAGTGCAGAAAACACCATCCTGCTGTTTACATCATGGTCTTGTAGCCTAAATATCTTCCTCAATCCAAGCAATTTAAGAACAAAAGAGTTATGTCCACGCCTTACCTACTCCTTCTTTGTAATAACTCTTTAATAACTTAAGGCTCTTAAGTATACCTCTGCCCCACTCTTGGATATTCAGTAGACATTAATTTTCTTAAGTCTTTCATTTGACTAGAGGATAATATCTTTCATCTCTTTAGTTAACTTTTAAAACTCTTCTATACTCCTATTCAGTGAGACCAAGACACTGGTTACACTCACAATGCTTGGAAATGTGCGTGCATGATCAATGCTGTTTGTCGTTCTTATGAGTTCCTTCTAGTAAACACTGGCAAAATGGAAACAGTATTTCATTCAAAACTTCTTTTGTGATGTTAACACAAAAATTCATGCTGGTATATCATACAGGTTGATATTGTTTGGACTGCTGGAACACTAGGAAAACTGTTTATTATGTACTGACAAGTATTTCTTCTTTTTATTGCCTGATTTTTCCCCTCAAAATGGTGCTGATCTTCACTGTTGTGTTGTAACTCCTTGAGTTACTCTGAGACTGCTTATCATCTGCAGGGAATATCACCCTAGAATAATAGAAATTCAAACAACAAATAGTTATACATGATAATCCTTGGAAGACATCTGCTAAGGGGATGCTATAAGTCAAACTCATAAAATCACAGAGAAGATACTTATTTTTCTTTAAGAAAATCTGCTAAAAGAGTTCACTCCAAATATGTCGATTTTGTGGTGCATTTAGGATGATTATTTGTTGAAGTGTAGTTCTTCCTGCTGGATATGAGCCGCAATACAGTCCTACATTGGAGCACCTGTCAAATTAGACAATTTATAGCCCATTCTTCCTCTGGACTTTTCCATCATGCCTCTGACATCAAGTCACTGTAACTTGGGAGTCCTCGTCAGGTTTGACATGTGCCGCTATGGGCTGATCCAGCTTCAGCTGAAGTGCTTGGACATTGCTTCAGTCTTGAAAAGCTAAATTCAGAAAATTACTTGGGCGCTTAAAATGGGACTTTGACACTTATGTGTGTGGCTAAGCCCAGAAATACAATTATGGAAGCTCTTGCTTGGTGGCTGCCTATGCCTCAAGGCTCCAAGAAAATGCCACAGGTTCCTCTGTAAGTGTAAGGGGAGGCTAGCATAGGTGATA
>VZRW01008208.1:157888-196899 GCA_013398125.1 Aegotheles bennettii | reverse complement strand
TTCCAGCAGATATCAGGGTAGTACATCTTGAGCAGCAGTACAATTGTGAGAATGGGTAGTGGGACGTACTCGTCCTAGTCTGAACTGCTGTGTATCTCCGAGGAAGTCTCAGTGTGGGGTGAGATGCTAAAACGTATGTAGCATTCCTGAATCGTATCCAATTTCTCAACATTAGAAACTGTATGAACACGCAAACTTACTAACTCGGTAGGTTAACACTAAGTGCTTTTGAAAGTTTTGCTGTTTCCACTTTCTCTACGTACACCTGTAAAAGTGCAAGAAACTTACCTTACAGGTATTAACTTTATTGTTTTAAAGAACACTTTGGAAAATGAAAAGCAGATGCAGTAGATTACTGATCCACTGCTGCACTATTATTTTGCTAGCCAGCTTGAGAGAAGTGACTTATCTTTATAACCATAATCATAGAATTGTATTTTATGGTTGGGAAGGACCCATCAGGAACATCGAGTCCAACTCCTCTCCCTGTGTAGGGCACACCAAGAATCACACCATGTGCCTGAGATCAGTGTCCAAACACTTCTTGAACTCAGTCAGGCTTGGTGCTGTGACCACTGCCCTGGGGAGCCTTTTCCAGCGCTCAATCACTCTCTGGGCAGAAAATCTTTACCTGATATCTAACCTAAACCTCCCCTGATTCAGCTTCCTGCTGTTACCCTGACTCCTGTCATTGGTCACAGGAGTGAAGACATCAGTACCTGTCCCTTCTCTTCCCCTCGTAAGGAAGCCATAGACTGCAATGGGGTCACCCCTCAGCCTCCTCTTCAGCCTCCTCTTCTCCAGGCTGAATAATCCAAGTGACCTCAGCCACTCCTCGTAAGACATCCCTTCTAGGCCCTTCACCACCCTTGTGGCCTTCCTTTCGACACTTTCTAGTAATCTGATGTCTTTTTTATATTGTGGTGCCCAAAACTGCACACAGTACTCAAGGTGAGGCTGCACCGGTGCAGAGTAGAGCGGGACAATCACCTCCCTTGACTGGCTTGGCCATGCTGTGCTTGATGCACCCCAGGACATGGTTGGCCCTCCTGGCTGCCAGGGCACACTGCTGGCTCATGTTCAGTTTGCCATCAACCAGGACCCCCAAGGTCCCTCTCAGTCAGCAATAAGGCAAAGACTTTTTTTGGGGGTGTGAGAGAGGAGACAGAAGCAGAAAACTGATTCAGAAAAATGTAGCAAGAAAGAAGCAAACAAATTTAAAAAAAATTAATAATCACATAGGATAAAGTATATGAAGGTCAAGAGCCTGTCACAGACCTGGTAAAAGACTTAGAAATAATATGTCTCAAGTAGTTTTCTAATACATGTAGCACTGAAGCTCAGAATACAGAACTACTCAACTGTTCAAAATATCTAATTGCTAGACAGTTTTGTGTTCAGCAATAAGCCTCATTTTGCCTAGTCACCCAGTAAATGCCTTTTGTAACCATTCGTTCCCCATCCAGAACCTGTCATGGGAAGTGTGACAACCTTCCCATGCCAATATAGATTCTTAAATTTCACTTGCTTGTTTTGCTTGTTTGCTGTATGAACATAAAAATTACAAAACAGTAACTACAGAAGAGGCAAAAAAGCCCCTCTGAAAAGCACCAAAATACAGACCACATCTCACCGTTACAATCTTACCCTAAATTTGTTCTTACCTGACTATTCTGTAGTCTTCCCTTTTTACTCTCCAACTTAGTTTCCACATAAACTGGAAATTACACATCTTTGGCATCCTTTTGCTGCTGCCTAAATTCATACTTATCCTTCTACCTGGAATTTGCTCTCCCTGTCAAAAGCCACATATGCAATTGCTTAAACAGCCAAATAATTCATTCTAAGCAAGATGTGTGCCATTCTGAGTTCCAAATCCAGATTAAATAGAAATTTTCATGTAAACTCAGAATACATTTCTTTCCCATTGGCTTAATGGGAGGCAGCTAGAGATGCCACAGACCTTTGCATACCCTTCCACAGGCAAATAAAGCATCAGCAACTGCAACTCTTACCATCTGAACCACCATATAACTTTATAACAACTTTTATCAGTCTCCAAGAAAGCACAAAAAAAAAATAACTGAAGAAAACATTCACAAAACATAATCTTGCTGTAATTTATTAATCTATATAGTCAGCATGGCAGACATACGGTACGTGACAGCTGGTGAAAATTTCTGCAGCATATGTAGTAGTTAACAAAGATACAGGGACACAGTCAACAGCAGTCTCAGGAAAATGAACCATTTTGCAATGCTAAGAAACATCTCCCTTTGTTTGTTTAAAACAGACCCCCTTTTTTTTTTTAATACATTAACACAAAACCTCACTGCATTCGAGAGAAACACAAGGGAATCTACATAACCCCATAGGGTATTGCTAACACCTCGAAAAGATTCCATTATTAGCTTGGTACCACTAGGCTGTGCTATAATGGTAAGAAACAAACAAATATCTATGTTGTCTACCACTCTTAGTAAGGCTAATCAGAACACGCACCTTCTCTTCAGGTTTTGCATTAAACATAAGCCACCGATGTTGGAAAAGTAGATCTGTTTTACTGATCACCTTTAAAATTTCCTCACAAACCTGCACTTCATAACCCCACTTTACAAACGACTTCACAAAACACCTTCTGTTTGCTCACTTTAAAAAAAAGTTAATCTGCTCAGTGCAGAAGATTGGGACATTTGGTTTATCAACGAGGCACTGGAGCACAGGAGGCCCTGTCTCTACTTCAGGGAGCTGATATTTTAATATACCTATCGAAAGCTCCAGAGGGTTTATCAACAATGTAAAAATTTAAGAGTCATGCTCTGTATTGTTCTAAAGGCTTTTACACTTTGAAAATGAACATAAACAAGCTTCCCTTGCTGTGATGTGAAAATGACTGTTTACTTGTTGCACTAAGATAAGGAGAGGGAATTCCAGGTGAGAAGACAGATTGAAAAAAAATTGGAAAGAATAAATGAGAAATGAGACTGCCAAGAGCAAACTCTCCCTGCGCTTTGAAGGTGAGGAGTTTGAACATGATACAGAAGCAGCAAAGCCAGCAAATGACTGAACAAGGGAGAGACTCGGTAAGATCACTCTCGGTGAGATCAGCATGAAGAAACATTCCTTTAATCTCTCACATACTTTGCTGCCAAAAATTGGGCAATGGGAAAACAGAGTTGCAAATGAAGAGGTTGCTGCACTTTTTGATGAAAATCTATCAAGGTTGACAGGCGTGACTTCTCATCTGAGCATGCTTTGCTTTCTGTTATGATCAAGTGTTAGTGTATTGCCCGCCAAAGCAGTGTAAGGGATAACATTAAACGACCCTGCCAACTATATTTAAAAAAGAGAGTAAACACACATATCTGAATTTGATTCTAAAAATCTGATAGCATCTGACATTCCACTACCTGCTAAGAAAGTGATGAACACAACACCACTGTCATGCATCCTTCTCAGGCATTCCCTGCAAACTCCTGTTTGCCAGAATCTGGAGGGACTTCTGCTAGGCTTGATTTGGGACCAGAACCGCGTCCTTCTCTGCAAACCCCTCACTGCCTTGAAATTAGTTCAGAATCAATCCTTTAATCAATCCAGGATACTGTCCCGCATAATATCCTTGTCTCTAAATTAGAGAGGCATGGACCTGATAGATGGACCACTCCGTGGATAAGGAATTGGCTGGATGGTCACACACAAAGAGTTGTGGTCAATGGCTTGATGTCCAAGTGGAAACCAGTGAGGAATGGTATTCCTCGGGGGTCAGTATTGGGACCGGGCCTGTTTAACACCTTTGTCAGCGACATGGACAGTGACCTAGTTTGCTGATGACACCAAGCTATGTGGTGAGCTCGACATGTCGGAGGGATGGGATGCCATCCAGAGAGACCTTGCCAGGCTTGAGAGGTGGGCCCATGCAAACTGCATGAAGTTCAACAAGGCCAAGTGCAAGGTCCTGCACAAATCTCCAGTACAAATACAGGCTGGGCAGAGAATGGACTGAGAACAGCCCTGAGGAGAAAGATTTGGGGCTGTTGGTTGATGAAAAGCTCAACATGAGCTGGCAGTGTGCGCTTGCACCCAGCCATATCCTGGGCTGCATCAAAAGAAGACCAGCAGGTTGAGGGAGGTGATTCTCCCCATCTACTCTGCTCTCGTGAGACCCCACCTGGAGTACTGCATTCAACTCTGGAGTCTCCAGCACAAGAAGGACATGGAGCTTTTGGAGAGAGTCCAAAGAAGGGACATGAAGATGATCCAAGGCCTGGAGCACCTCTGCTATGAAGACAGGCTGAGAGTTGGGGTTGTTCAGCCTGGAGAAGAGAAGGCTCTGGGAAGATCTCATAGCAGCCTTCCAGTACCTGAAGGGGGCCTACAGGAAACCTGGAGAGGGACTTTTTATGAGGGAATGTAGTGACAGGACAAGGGAGAATGGGTTCAAACTGGAAGAGGATGTATTTAGATCGGATATTAAGGAGTTCTTTCCTGTGAGGGTGGTGAGACACTGGCACAGGTTGCCCAGAGAAGTCATGGCTGCCCTCTCCTTGAAAGTGTTCAAGGCCAGGCTGGATGAGGCTTTGAGCAACCTGGTCTGGTGGGAGGTGTCCCTGCCCATAGCAGGGGGGCTGGAACTATAAGATCTTTAAGGTCCCTCCCAACCCAAACCATTCCATGATTCTGTGATCCTGACTTCAAACAGCCCCTTGTCTACTGCAGAAAAGGTGCTAATTTTAGCTGTCACTGTAGTATACACAAATATATGTCCGTTGCATGGACAGACAATAAACTTCATTTGCTATTTATTTTTGCTTATCCTTCAAATTCTTCATGCCTCAGAGCTTCCTGAAATATATCTTTTTTTTCCTAAACATTTTTATGGTACTCTACTTGAGGCAGCTGGTCGGCCTTTTGAAAAGGCAACTAATCCTAGCTGAAATTATGCATTTTTTATAAGATAAATGTTCCTGTATGCTTTTTATTATAACAAAAGAGCTGAGTGAGCCAGAAGAATGGTACATTACCATTTATCTTTTGTGCAGTGACAAGCTGGAGTTTGCACCTCCTGGTTATTTCAGTCAGACTGTGTAAGCAGACAAACAGCCTGGCACAAATGAGCCTTCTGCTCTGTGCAGCACTGCTAGAACAGGCTTGAACCCATAATGCCTACAGAGAGTACTATGCAATACTTCATATTGCTCAGATGAATACATTTTAGCATAAAAGTATTAAGTGTAGAAAACAAAACTGATCCACATGTCTTGAGTTTATCAGGGCTGAATTGGTATGTAGACATATCCATGCCATACCCTGAATCACCACACTTTGCTCTGCTGTCACTATACACAAGCCCTCCCACTGGCCGCCATAACCTCCCTGACCCCCATTCTGTCCAAGCTTTGCCTTTCTAAATCCCATACCTACATCTTCAGCATTTCTAAATTCCTCCAGTACCACCCATCCCCACTTCTACCTTCCCTACACTTCCCTCCAGCCCAGCTTTCCTGCAAGCCCACCCTACCATCCCCCACCTCTGGCTGCCCCTGCCCCTGAAGATGAATTGGCTCTCCTGAGGCCCAACATTACTCTGCTCCTTAACTGGCAAACAAATTTCCAGCACCATGTGACTCCCTCTCTGTACATTAGTGCAAAAAACCATATTCCACCTGTTTATGTTAATTAGCCCCTTATTCTATTAAGAGTTGCCACTGGTTTTAGGGGGGAGCTAATACTTAAGCAAGGCGTTGAACTCAGTTGCTTCAGCAGATCTTGGCCAAGTTTTGTCCCAAGCTGCCCAGCTGTAGACTGTCCTTCACTGTACAGAAGTGCTTAATTTTTATAAAAAATTATCAGCTGAAATAAATCAAAATCTCTTATTATTGTAATTCTCTGTCGGAGGCAGGGAGAGTTGCATAAGGAGTGCCTAATGTAGAACTAGACATTTTAGGATACATGGAAAAGGATTTTTTTTCCATTTTGCTTTCAAACGCAGTTGTTTATCCAAGAAGTTTGTCAAGTTTAGTTTTTAAGCATGACAGGTAACCAGGGTTGGAAATGCTAGGCAATAAGATGCATACATTGAAAGGATAACCTGTTCACCTCTCAGTATTTTACCACAGAAAAACTACCAGAACACAGGTCCAGGGAGGTCTAGTTGGTCTGCGTTTGCTACAACAGTTCTGCTCCTCTACTCTACTTGCACTGTTCACATTGTATCATTAGTTGGCTACAGCAATCCAAACAGATTTCACTGTGCCACAGAAACTAGAAGCATTTAAACTATTTAAATGAATGGTCTTTCAGCAACTGCATTTGTGTTCACCGCTGAGAGAAGAAGAAATAACGAGTTGATCATTATTAAACTGTCCTAACACAGACTAAATCTCTCTGTCTACAGATTATTTCATCAGGAAATCTCCCCCCCATCTTTTTTATATTTGGTAGGATACTGCCTCAAAGCAGAAAGCTTTGAGTATTATATGCAGAAATCTGCTGCCTGAAAGTAGTCCTCTATTTCAAAACACACGTCCTTTCTACTTCAAACAACAATTCTATCCTGTCGTCATACGCATTTTCCTAAAAGCCCTTTGCTACTCCAAAAGTTACAAGAGCTTCGTAGTCATTCTGTAAAACAGCACCTGAAGTATCTCTTGGACTTGTACTACAATTTACCATTCTCTTCTATCTATGAAAAACAAGTTTATACAAAGGTTTTTTTGTACTCTCAAGTATTTGGAAAGTTACGGAAGGTAATTTTTTCCATTTGTCTCTGATATAAACACAAAAGAAATAATTCATTCTTTTATCCAGTTCAATGAAAACAACCATTTTCCTTCCCCAATCACGAGGCATTATTTATATTTTATACTATTAACTGCCTCAGATCTGCTCATAGTTTTCATTTATGTGTTCATGTCATAAAGGAAAATATATACTTCTATATAATTATTTTAATCAAGAAGCTATATGCGTGATAAAGTTTAATAAGTAGTATATTCTTGTACATATTTTTTTCATTTTGGAGCAGTCTTAAAGTATATGAACTGCACAACTTTTTAATGAAACTGTATTTATTCTGTGGATCAGCTGTTTTTCTTCTATGGATCCATTCCCTCTGCAGCTCACTTGTCAATACAGATATAGCCAAAGTTTTCCCAACCTAAAGAAGTTTTTAGTCCTCTGGTTGTAAAATGTGATACATGCCATGATCTCAATGTTTTCTTTGAAGTAATTAAAAAGTTCTCAGTGACTGCAGCCTGGTTAATTTATTCCATGAAAGTTAATTCCATGATACCCAGACGGATTTTTTCCAAAACCTGCCTCCTAAGGATAGTAAAACTGCTCAGATAAAATCACTAAAAACACAAAGGGACTATATACCAGAAAATCTTCTGTAGAAGACGGTAAGCAAGGGGCTGAGACCATGCAGTTCTAAAACTTTAAGGAGCCTGTAAGCTCCTGCTGCATATGGACCTCCTGCCTTTGGGACTCCATAGCAAGCAAGTTAATAACCACCTACTTACATCAACAGGGAATGCAGAGAGTAATTTTGTTCCACAAATAAATTCTCGAGAACAACTTGCAAGGAGTACAACTTTCTCAATTAGATAAAAAGTATTTTAATTGTGTGGTTCAATCGTAATGCATTATTATGGGAAAGAACTCCTTTGGAGCCAAGAGTTAAGAATCAGATAGGATAATGAAAGGCAGACAGCTCTTTAATTCTCTCACTTAACTATTCATGCTACCGAACTGGTTGAGTTATATTTGGAAAGCGGCATTTAATCATCCTGCTCCAGAGTTCTCCGATTCAGACTCCAGCAAGGCCTGATGACAAGGCCTATAAATCCTCGAGCAGGATTCTAACAAACCGAAACTCACTACTTTTTGCCACCTTAAGGCTCACTGCTAATGGGAGTTGGCTTTTCTCAGCTCTTGTATGAGATTGTATTTTATTTATATAGAATCAAACCGATCAACTACTCTGAAAAGAAACATGCATGTATAGTAAAACCCCTGCAAATCACAACTGCATTAACACGGCCCTCAGCTTTGCAATTGTTCCACTCAGCACATTTGTGTGAGTTGGTGCTGACACAGAAATACTGTCCTGAATAGAAAGCCCTGAATACATGTTCATGTAGGTACAAAACTTGCATATGGTACGACAACGCTGGTATTAGGCCGATGTACATGCTGCTGTCACACAAACACAACTTTCCTGCAAGGTAAACACTCTTCAACCCACCGACTTTATCAAGCTCAGAGTGAAGCAAATCATTCTGTAAGAAACACCCCCCACACACATTTTCCTAACTGTCCTTCCTCTCATGCTCTGTCGACAATCCAGTTTTTCTCTTTATTTACTCAACTCTGTTCTCTCTTTCTAGGATGGTTGAGGTTTAGGATTTGATGTGACCCTAGACACAGTTTTGGAAAGTATAGTATAGAAATACTGATGTATACTATGACACATTCTGTCCAAAATTTGCTGCCTTCAACAAAGCTGGCTTGTAAGTCTGGCCCTGCACTGCCTGAACGCCTGCATTTAAGGTTGTTTCTAAAGAGCCCATTAAGCCTGTGATGCTGAAAATCACTTTTTCCAGGAAGGCACCAAGTCTTAAACTGAAAACACCGACAGACGAACAATTTACCCCTTCCATTAGGACGTTTCCACTGGCTTACCATGCTACAAAGATTTAGATGCTTCTTGAAGTACTTGTGTAACTCACAGTAACTTTAGCCCATTATTTACCATCACTCTTCCGATTACGTAAAGCTGTGATTTGTACTGGGCTATTTTTGCCAAATTAGTTATTTTTTTTTAGCTTTGGGAAAGTAGTCCTTTTAAATCACCAAACTTATACATCAGGGGTTGCTTATACTGAATATAATTTACTATTTTTCTAAGCAACTAACACTTTGTCTTGAACTTCATTATGACAGCCCAAAACAACTGAATTCCTCCTGGACTAGGAAATTATAATTCAATCATATTTTATAAGTTTCAATACATTCTGTGAAGTAAAATAATTACCTATATTTTTACAAACTAACATTATATTAATAGAAGCTGCATAAATTCTTCAGAATAAGACTACTGTGCTGAGGAATTCCAGTTTGAGACACTTCTTCCTTTATACTACATTTACTGCTTAAGGAGTAAATAATTATTTTTTTTTAAGCTTTTAAAAAATTATTTAAAGAGTTGACAGCTAATTACATATATAGATAACCTCTCTTCGCTCCCTTCTTCCTTCCAACACTATTTAAGGTCTTCTCGCATTGCCCAATAGATTAATTTTTCTCAAGTATGAAGTCACACTGATCCTATTTCATCATCTACACCAGTCATGAATCCTGGAGGAGAAAGAAACAAGCAAACCACATACTGCCACATATCTTTCAAAGCATGCTTTGTCTCTTCTACATGCAACTCAAATCTTCCTTACTAATAGACTTGACTGAAGGTTTCTCGGGATCCCTTAACAGTCTTTATATAACTTAGGAAGGAAGCACCAAAGGAATAATTTTCTGTGATAATGATCGTAACAGGAATCCTTATTTACTAAAATTGTAGGACTTTCCACATGAAACTACTTTTTTCAGTTCCCTGGATTCAACTCACAAACTTTGCAGACTGGGAGAAAATCTAAATGCAAAAAAAAGAAGCCGTGGATTTTCTATTTAAACACAGCTTGAGATGCAAAAGCAAGGCCACTACAGCTCTTCTTCCAAAGTATCAAATAAAATACTAAAAAACAGAACAACGTTTTTAATAGTATGTTGTCTAGCATAAATTCTTGTCAATGTTAAAAAAATTTAAAATATGTAAGGTGTGTACAGAATAGAACTAAAATAATTTCTAAAGCATGTCTTCATTTTAGATTTACAGTTTTTTGGGAACCCCAAGAAAAGTGTATCATGGTATGTATCTTTCCTTGTAACATATCTCCATTTTGGTTAGGCATCCTGCAGTACAAACAAAACTCTACCCTTCAGAAAAAGTTGGTACGACGCCACGCTGTTTCTAAGCATTCCACTGTGTTGCGTGCACACACTTCTGCAAACCTCATTTATCATCCATGCATCAGACAAAATACATTGCAAATTTATTATACTGCCTAAAGGAAATCAAACCTATTATCTCATTATTCAAGTGTTCGAATTTAATTTCCTTACAGTTTTTAAGTCTACATTAGCAGCTCATATTTAGGTTAAACTTCCAGGTGAACAGTAAATAATTAGCTCTACATAAAAATGGCCAGCCTTGGCAAGACGGTGCCTCCAGTGCTCCTTGCATCACACTATTTTTGTGCTTCCCAAACTTTCAGTTGGGAGTGCTAAATACATGTTCCTATTTGTTTTTGCAGAGCTATACTGCTCATTAATTTAGTGACACAAGCTCTGACAAATGGCTTTTCCAATTAAATTATTTAGATGTTATGACACGTCAGACATTGTCTCTCCTCTCCCCTGCGTAAAAAAAAAGAAATAAAAAAAAGAAAAAAGACATTCCTAGGAATGTGGTACTTAAATTGTTTTGTGTGGGTAAACACAGCACTGGCTTAAATGGCCTCTGCACATACACCACTAGCTAGTTAAAAGTAAAAGCTTCTCCAGATGTGTAAAACACAGTATGAGGCTGGTTTCTTAAATTCTCTTTGCAGTTGATGAAAGCTTCTGCGTGAAATGCTATTTAAATACAAGGAACCATTAAAAAAGTATTCCTTAGCAATTCAGTCTCCATCTGTAACACTGCCTCTAAAATTAACTATACACAGAGACTCAACATGAGCCTTTGAACATTGTATGGAGGAGCTTAACATAAAAATGTATCAGAAGGAACCGTATTTTACAGGTCAGCATTGTCATGAGCACTGTCATCATTACAAATCAGCATGTCATATACAAGCACGTAATTCTTTTTCTCTAAAAATATTAAAGACAACAATAATAAAAGCCACACTTATTTTGGAAACTTGGTCTAAACAGTAATTGTTATTGCTAACATCTGCTCTAAACACCAGCTAGAATATAAACCTTAATAATGTGGATGAAAATTCCAAGATCCGATCATAACTACAAAAAAAAAATCCAATTTGTATGAAATGTTCCACATCTGCTATGGAGCCAAGGGCAATTTTTAGCTTGGTTACACTTGAAAAGGAATCCCTGCAGTCTTGGCCAGCTCCACTACCCTCTCTATCAAGCTGCATTAAAAGAAGCAGGCATGTAAACAGGCAGAGTGCCACGTTAGTGCCATCCTCCGTTCAGTTCTCTGTGGCTGCTCACTGAGGACATGTGAAATTTCCCATCAGCTACAGGGCCCCTTTTTCAGCTGGCTCATAGGGGACACGGGAGCAATAAGGGACACCCACGAACCCCAAATACTGTGGGACCAGTTAACACAGAGGACATGAAGACACATCACAGGCCACTGCAGTGTTGGTACAGGCCTAAATCTTAGTCTAATGATTATTTTCATTAGACCTTCTTAATGTAAATGGTCTTCTACTTTCTCCAAGCTAAAGAAGACAAGAAACAAACCTAGTACTTTCTTTTGCTTGAGTTTGTGGTTTGACTGCTGCAGCTTATCATTACCTAATATTCAATATATTGAATGAAGATCAATTAGCCAGTAGATGGGAAATTGCTAGAGTGCAAACATTCAGGCAGGATACCAAACTAACAATTACAGCATGACCACAGCTTCAGCAGAGCACAGACTGAGGCAATGGGATTCACCTCGTCTCTCTAGGGAAAGAAGAGACCTGTGCTTCCAGATGACCCCAGCACACACTGACCACTTTGCTTCATTCACTGATGAATGTCCACATCTTATATTTGCTTTGCAAAATAAAATTATCTGCCTCGATAGGGAATTACAAATCCAGCCTCTCTAAAAAAGCTCCTAGCTGGGACAACAGAAATGGGCAGACCCAAATGCTCGAGACAGCCACGAAAACCCAGACTGCAGCAGTGACTGAGCAATGATTGCTTCACTTCCCTACAAAAGCAATAAAACGCGTATCTTCTATCTTAAAGCACAACTTGCTCACCACACAGAAATAAAGCAAGTCTTAATTAGTGAAATGTGTTACAGACTGACCACTGAGCATAAGGAATGCTCAGATGAGGAGACCTACCCAGCTTTCAAACCCCATCCTGCACAGTGCCAGGGTGCCTCAGCATCTCTGCAGGTCAGAAAAGCTCATTATTTATCTACCTCTTAGTAATGAGCAGGACTACCCATGTACTGCCATGTAAAAGCTCACCTTACAGTGTCTGGTACAAACCACACCTTACTGACTTTAGCTGGGTATGTTTTCTCAAGCTGTATCTAAAGACGTTAAGTTTGTCAGTCATTCACCTGAAATAATTTACTGCTGCTTCTGAATTGCTACTTTCTGTTATGTCAACGTGGCTTTTCAGTCAGTGAATCACAGAATCCTAGGGGTTGGAAGGGACCTCGAAAGGTCATCCAGTCCAACCCCCCTGCCAGAGCAGGGTCACCTAGAGTCCATCACACAGGAACGCATCCAGGCGGGTTTTGAATGTCTCCAGCCAAGGAGACTCCACAACCTCTCTAGGCAGCCTGTTCCAGTGCTCTGTCACCTGTGAAGCAGGTTTATATCTTAAAAATAACAGACAGTAATGGCCGTTTCTAAAACATCATGTCTTATTATGCCAAGAACAAGTGCAGGAAAAAAATATACTTAAAATCTTATATATAAGATACACTTAAAGCCTTCTACAAGAATTGACTGTTTTCTCCCACTCAAAATGCCCCTTTAAAGAAAGATCTCACATCAAGAGAAGGAAGGCAAAGGATCCCAGTCTAGTGTGTCTTAAAAGAGGTCATCGTCTATCAGGTCATCCACAACACAAGTTTTAGATTTTCCAAAAATGCAGCTGACAGTTTGGAACAGAAAATGTACTAAACTACTTGCTTTACATAACCATAGATATTCTCCCATTACATCTCCCCTAAAAGATCATTTTAATGATATTTCTTTATGCAGCAAATTTCATTAACAAAAGCTCAACTAAAAAGGCTACTAAAGGGTAGCTTTTTTCCTCCCTATATGAGATTTTTATAGCCAAGTTAGCCCAGTAAGTAAGAACTCAGAGTTGAATTACTGAGCCTTGTTTTACTGTATACACAAATGAAATTATGCTAATATATAATGCTAATATATGTTCTCAACTTTAATTCTCTGAGATTATATCAATAAAATACAGAGTCAAAAGAAAAATGAGTCAGAACAACTTTGAATACATTTGGACTGTATAAAATAAACCAGAACATAGTTCTAGCTGTCTCCGGTCAGTTTACCAACATGTTAATTTGCTTTTTTTTTTGTATTTACACATACACAGAGGTCATAATACAAAAAGATTTGCTTATAAATGTGAATGTAGCAGTTGAGAAATTAATTCTGTCTTTTAACTTTAGGAATTGAAAAATCTGCACTTTTTCCAAGAGTTTTAAAACTCCACAAATTATTTCAATCAACAAGATTCTTCTTACGTGGCTGTTTGGTGTTTAGTAGATGAAAAATTATATTTAGCTGTAGCTCCATTTAAGTACCTATATTATCACTGTGACTGCAAGGAGAAGCCAAACTCTCCCAGTCTCACATCTTTGCTACAAGCGGTTATCCCTGGCATAGTTACTTACTTTACAGGCTAAGTTAAGGGTTTTCTACTTCTCCGGTCTTCAATTCTATCTTCTACTCTTTGTAAAACTAATACCTTTTTCCAAAGACTTCTAGTAACAATAACTTTTCTTTATACCCCATCCTGATAAAGCTTCCAAAATATGCAATACAATAAAAACAAAACTTTTAAACTTCTAAAACTGTTAGTTTAACCCTCTACATTTTAAGGGTGTGGATTAACCCCCCAATTTCCTTTATTCTGTAGCACTTGCCATACAAGTTCTTAAAGTGATCTTTTGGGTTTGTTTTTCTTTTTTTTTTCTTTTTACTAGATCCAGCAATTAGTTTATTCTAGCGAAGACATCAATTCTGCATCATTAGCTCTCCAAACATTAGCTGATCCCTATTGCTTTGCATTTACTACTACCCACAACTATTATTTATTTAATCCCTTGAAGCCTCATTTTTTTCCACATACGGAGCAGGGAAAGGTTTTGGACGAGCAGGCTCTCTGAGACTAGAACAAGAGGCCTCTGAAAAGGCTTCCATAGCATAAGCACTCACTCCACACCCAGACATACATCTCCCACATCACCCGAGCAACAACCCATCTCTGGGAGTTCAGCAATTCCTGATCAAGTAAGTGACAGGTACTAGTCTGCTCAACTGGTCCCTTCCAGAAGCATCAAAAACTTGATTTTGCTGTGTTTTGTCTGAAGATGAAGCAGCAGTGATGCCACAGAACCACAGAAACCTTTATGCTAATCAGCATTTGAATTTATTTGATTAAAATATTTATCAAATAAGGAAGTTAATCCAGCACGTGAGTAAAGAAATGAAGGATGGGAAAGGAAGTATGGAAACTGAGTGGGTGAGGACAGGAAAGGCATGCCCTGTGCAAGTTAGGAGATCCAGAAAGTTAATACACCATTTTTGTATTTAAGAGGAAGGCTAAAGAGAAGACACATTGCAACACAAATTTGGATTTTAATCTAAAGACAACTTTTCTCATTAGCTTCAGAAAGTATTAGTATTTTGCCTTGGTTACAGATTGAAATACAAATCATGCAAAGGTTTAATAATTTTCATAAATTCAGCTGGTAAAATCCCAGATTTCTGATAGTCAAGCAAGTGTCTCAAAAAGTGTCATCCCATGGACACAAGGCAGCTCTTCTGCTGTCTCTCCCTTCCAAATACAAGTTATGTTAAAAGCCAGCAACATTACACACTCAAGTCCTCCAGGTTAGTAAATGCTGAGCTGAGACTGTCTGCAGAACTTTACATTACCCCCCCATATGTGCACTATAATACAACCTCTAATTGCATGATCACTGTTTTAACTTTCTAGAGAAGACATTGCATTACATTGTTCTCTTATCATTAATCGGTGATCTTAAGTCTCCATGTCTTACTCACTTGACCAACCTGGAAGACTAAGTTTTCAGTTTCCTTTACTAAGTTATTAATTATGTTAAGCACAACAAAGTTATTCATAAATATTCAAAACTACTTCAGTGAGATGAGTGGTGTAACATTCATTTTACAGACAGAGGTAGAAAGTTAACAATCAAAAGTTCTTATTCCCTTTAGCTGACTTGTTTTGTTCCTTTCTCTTTAGCTCTCCTTTCCAGAATACAGGACACAAAGTTCTGTACTTCAGAGATTCATACAATAGGCACCAGTGATGGCAGCTGAAATTCATGCACACTCTTCCACACAGGAAACTACTGCATACTTATGAATGGATACCGTGTTAGGAGTTAATATTGAAACGTTTGATTATGAAGTCTGGGGTAAAGAAAGACACCATACAATCACTACTTTAGATAGAATACCTGAAGTACTCTGCTAGCCACCGAGACCAAATGATGCTATATCATTAAGTGAACAGGAGGAAGACTTTTCCTTTCCAAACACTCAAGGGCAAAAAGGTGAGGAGAGCAGTTTTTATCTAGAACGCTTGAGATCGTATTTTGATGGGATACACACTAAGTAGTATTGCCATATCAGCCTTTGCGTTGTGGTTGTCCAAGGTGAACCAGCTAATAGACTGAATCTTGTTTGACAAGAGAGAGGCAAAAGTATTGGCCTTGCAGGAAAAAACACAGTCTTTTCCTTGCATTGCTGGTTTGCATCATTTTCTTGGCCCTGCCTGCCTGAGTGGACCAGCTAAATTACCACTTAAATACCCTGGAGAAGGAGGAAAGAAGGCTTACAAGCAATTGCATGACTAAAGTAACTAAAATACAAGTTTTTAGAACAAAGCATCATTTATATCCCATAGGCACACATCAGATGATAGAGTTTGTCCCTCATTTTAAGACCTATGACATCTATTCTCTTCCAGACTTAAGACTTCCTTTTTAGTCAGCTACAGATAATCTCATATATATACACCTGGTCCAGCAGAAACCAGCTGCAACATGCAACTTGTACAAGTTTAACATTTTTTTGTTCTCACTCTCTACCCTCCCCTTCCCTGGCCAATATTCATCATTTCCTCTTACAGGCAATCTCACTCTTTCCTTCCTCAAAATGGACTGAGCTCCACTCACTCATGTAGGCAACTGAGACTCAATTCAAACACTGTGACTGGGCTTACATGCCATCATTACCTGTGCTTTCATCAGTACAAGCTCAGATGTAATCTAAACTTTAAAGTCTAATCACAAAAAGTTAAAAACTTTGTAACTGTGGTACGCTTTCTAGTTGTTAAAGAGTAATAGTAAAAAAAGCGAATGTACATATTTCTCCCCTCCTCCTCCACATCCTACTTGAAGGCAAGTATCATTGACAAACCATGCTCTGCAAATGTATTTCCAGTGTTGAATAATCAACAAAAATCCAGAAAACTAGTGCTGTTAACACATATATACAAAATGTCCTATTAAATGGACCATTTAAAATAATTGTGCTAAATACTTTGACAATTATTTTGAAGTCTGACTCATAGTTAGGAATACAGGCAACTGAAAATGGAAAAGCTAATACCCATCAGCCTAGCTATTTTCTATATACTGTTTATACATTAGCATTTCAAAGGATCTATGAACTAGAAATCAGCCATCTCCAGATGTACAGTGGGACTCCAGTTACTCAAAAAAAAAAAAAAAAAAAGGACAAATTATGCCAGGAAATCCAAGAAAAACTAATCAGTATTTAAAAAAAATATTTAAGGCAATAGTTAATGACTATGTTACTATAGTTTGCAGAATGCTTTTTAAAATCACAAATTATGCTTTCAAAATGCTCACGCAGACATTTTCACTTTTGGCAATGCATGCAGACTCAGCTTAGATATTGCTTGTTAGTACACGGGCAGTCAGCATCCCCACTATGGCAGATTTCATGCATTTTATTATACCTATATATAAAAAAAAGTAATCTAACTCTTCTTCTTCTGTTTCTCAAAACAAATAAGCAGTTTAGAAGTACCTGGTGTTTGCAGAAGCCAGATGGAACATTCATTTCTAGGTGAACAAGTGGTAGAACTTTTTCATATTTTGGCACAAGCTAGTCCATTAGCAGCTTGGTAGTAAAAGCATAGCAGCAGTTTTCTGCAATGAAGACCTACAATGCTATTTGAATACAAAGCATGTTTCAGACACATCAGAGAAAGGGAGTATTTTAACATATAAGTTAGAAAGTACGCAATTTTCCATTCTGATGCCTCAAAACACGTAGCTGAATACACTAGAGAAACAAATTTGGACAGTTAAAATATAACTAACTTCCTTGGGAATAGGTTTCCATTTTGCAGACGTATTAAGGGCTTTGAGTCTTAGAAGGAAGCACTTGGAGAACGCTGAAGGTTAGAGTTTGTTTTGTTTTCTCTGAATGTTTTCCGCGGGGAATACAGGCTCTTTAGAAAAAATAATGCTTTTTGGTTGGCCCTCATCCTTCCCAGCAGACAATAGTTGCTACTGTCCAGCGTTTAAATGACCTTTGCCTTGCCCTCCTACTTTGTTTCCCTTAGGAATTTCATTCATCCTTTTGTAACATTGCAACTCATTACAGCCTTATTTTTTCCTGCCACTTTTGTTCTGGTCTTTAAAAGAGAACATATACACCCTTTCAGTCTAAGGAAAAAAAAAATTAAAAGGAAATCATTAGGGCTTGGGAAAATGTTCAGAGACAAATATTCATGTTGTACTCCAATGTAATCTGAAAGAGTTTTTACCCAAAAACTTACCAAAAGTAGTTAGGGATTTAGTGAACTAACCGTAGACACAATGAAATTCTATATTAAAATACAAAATTAAAGGATATTTCTATTTTCTCTCATTATTTCTTCTCTCTCATTGCTTCCTTATATTCATCAACATTTCATCGTACATTAGTAAGGGAAAAGGGCTTAATTCTCCACTCATCTCAGACCAACCTATATGTGATCTTCATAGGCTCACACCTCTCCTTAGGAACTCTGAATTTATTTAGTAGAGACACAACCCTTATGTAGACAGAGTTTTCACAACATATTTGCAGTGGTTTTCTATTGCTACTTCTGATACACCGGCTCCGAAGAACAAAGGCAGACCTCCCGCTTCCGCAGATGTAGCTGAGCCAGTACGAGCAGAGACTGAACTTGGTTTAATAATAACCACTCCTCACGTAGACAGAGGTACAGTACGTTTCTTTAAAAATTTCTTTGAAAAAGTACCCAAAAAGTATAATTTTAACCTAGGAGTCTAAAATAGAAATGACCTTTAATTTCCTCAACAATAATGGCATTTTCACAGCCAGCAACAGACTAATGTAATTTTCCTTGACCACAGCTCCTTGCAAAAACCTTAGTAATAAAATACAAAAATACTCAAAGATTACTGGAGAATGGCAGCTGCAAAAGCTCAAAATTTTCAACTACCCTAGAACTCCTATGTATTAAAATATACCTTGGTAATCAAACATGACTCTCAGAAACACATACAGAGAGGATATAAAGGTTAAAATAAGTGTTTTGAATAATCCTTTAAAAATAAATATTACATGCAAACAGATACAAAAATCTTACTGTTATAAAAATGATACAAAACATTATCAACAACACTGTTCACACTGACAGTTTGGTCAACCCAGTGAGACAGGCAAAAAAAAATGCTTTCTAGAGGATGTGGATGAGGAGACACTGAAAAGATTCAAGATTACAACCATCTACTGCGAACCAGCAACCCTGGAGGGAAAAATGTTTCTTCTCCTTTTCTTTTAGTTCACCAGATATTTGTGCCTGTGCTACACGCTAGCAAGAAAAACTAAGTCTTCGTTTTTCCTTTGATTTATAGTTCTGTGGCTTCAAAAGCTCACAGTGTCATGCAATGAAAACTGCCACTGGAAATATCACACCATCACGTTAAATCAGATGACAAGGTACTCCCATATCATGTGAAACTGCTTGCTGTGGAAAACCAGAGGCCTCTCTTCTAAAAGGATAGCTGATAGGTTCATCACAGTATTTCATTCTTCATCCTTTTTCTTTTCTGCTTTTTTCAAGCCCCCTTAATAACCCAGCTGCCAGGCACTGTACCACAGCCACCAGTGAGAGGGTTTCACACAACCGTGTTAGCTGCCCCAAAGCTAACATCGGGATTTAAAATGGGCCCCCGCAACCATCCCTCAATTGAGAACATCTCCATTTTTGCAGACTAATAGGTGCAAAGATCAGCCCAAATCATTTACAGCTTCGCCAACTGGCTCCTCATTCCTCAAACTAAAAGCCTTGGCAGTTTAGTAGAGCTGTTCTTCTTGTCTGCCTTCCAGCTGCCTGCTGGGATGAGCAATATTTACCATCTTACTCTTCAATCAGAGGGCAACAAATAACAGTGCGAGTTAAAAGGGGACCAATTCCCATTCTGACAGAAGTATTTGAACTACTGTCTTCAGGGAAGAATTCAAATAGCCTCCTACATGCTCACCAAAACTCAACGTAAGAGCAGCTTTAATCTTTCAGATGCAACTGTGAAAAGCTCCAGCCACTTCAGAGAAGCAGTCAACAGCCTAACAGCGTGCATCTTCTCTACAGCCCAGCTGCTAGCAGCACAGAAACCTGCTCTTCCACGAGTTTTCTTTCTGGAAAACTTTTCAGCATTTTAATGCTGTAACACAAGAATGTGAGTCACTCTCTTTGAGGGCATTATTTCTTTTCAGGTTAATATAACCAAAGAAAAATTACATTTTTACAACTACTGTCTTAAATTTTGTGTTTGTATGTGAACATTTGGGATTAGAATGCTTGTAAAACAGTGTAAAGGATGTGGAGGAGGAAGGTTTAAGGGGTGATTATACCCACTCCTTCAACTCAAGACAATTCTGACTATCGAGTAAAAATTAAAGTTTTCATCCTTTTTCCAGCATGGAGATGAGGGAGGTCTAAATTACTTTTAAATATTACTGCTTTTACAAGTTGACACAGCTTACATGTGATCTGATCACCTTCAATCAAAAATGATTTTTTTTAAAAAAGAATTACAAATTCTTTTCAGCACAACTCCACATGTAGGGTAACATATGCACAAACCATCAGACAAATGGTAAATCTAATCATATTTAGCATGATTTGAACTACACTCAATTTTTAGATTGCAAGAACTATAGACAATTAAGACAGTTTTCTCCTTAAAGCATCACTTGTATTCTGACTACCTCCAACGAAAGGCTTTTGGTTACCACCCCATGACAAAGAATGTAAACTAAAACCACAAGAATGTCCAATTAAGAAGAACTGGAAAACGACAGAACTGCCTTCAGTTTGCTTTATTTCTTTACTCAGACAGGTACCTTTTTGAAGCAAAACACTGGGCAGAAGTAAAAATAAAGTGCATTATGTCAGGACATTTTACAATAATTAACAAATTTAAACTTAAAAAAAGAATCGAAAAAGTTGACCTACTCTAGACTTGCCTGCTGGAAGTCCCCAGTACTTTGAAAACAAGTCTGCTTTAAAAGGACAAGATGATAGCATGAGGCATACAGCTGGTAAGACTGTTCACTTTTCCCATGTTTCAATGAAGAATAAGAAGAGAAAACCCCTTAATTTTTAAATTTCTTAATTCAAAAGTGAAATTTGCCTTAGGAAAGGTAGTTAAATGCGGGGCTGGTTGAAAAGGTTTTCATGAAACACTGAAATGTCTGATTTTGGTTATTTAGGGGCATTACTTCAAGTAGCAAAAGAGATTAAAAAAACCCACCCCCAGTTTAAAAAAAAAAAATTGGATGCCACATCTCATGGTTTATATTTTCTGCATCAAAATTTGCCTAAAGCAACCCAAAACATTTGCCCCAATTCCAACTTTAGATATTTGCAGTTACTTGCAATAGCATGAGATGCTAATAGACTTCAAATAAAGAGAGCAAAACCGCTGAATTTTATCAGTTGTGATTATTAATAGCGACATGGCATAATGCTTCTTGTGCTTTCTCTGATCACTTGAGCAAAATTTGATAGCATTTTTAACACTACTGTGAAACAATGCATAACATACTGACTTTTAGGAATTATTATATACAGAATTTTTACAGCTAACATGTTAATGTATACAATTGGTTACCTCAACTCTTTCTGTTTCATAGAATAAAACTTACTGTATTTAACCTCCAGATTGCATTAACTAGCCCAAAATAAAGCAACAAGCTCTGTGGGTAAATCATGCTTATTACTGATAAATTTAAGAATACCNAAAAAAAAAAAAAAAAGCACCATGCCAAGGAAAATATCCTATTTGTATAAATGGTGGCAAATCAGTTGGAAGAAACCTATATATCTGCCACATAGCTTAAGAAACACTCGTTATAAAGTCAAATTTGCACAGCTAAATTGTCAAAATTATTAAGAAATTAACTAGACAGAGAAGTTTGATTCCCTTCTATTATGTATTATAACATACAGAAAATTTAATGTTGAAACTTGAGTAATCAGAATTTTTATATTTTTACTACTACTATAAAATACTATACTTAATCCACAGCACGCTCTGCAGTGATTTACTACGTACTTCTCATATGACTGATTAGGGCTTTATTGATCTAAGCAGAGTAAATCAAAACACACGTGCATCCAAGGTTTTAACAGCTGTATTATAAGATGACATAATGCAAGTAATTAAGGAATGCAAATGAAAAGGCTGAAGACAAGCCTATATGCTAGCTTAATTATAACTTTCTGAGGTGAATGTTCAACCACATATTAGTAAAGCTGCACACATACAGCTAGAAGACGACCATTTTTCTGTTTACTGAATGTATAATAGAAATACTTAAACATTCTTTTAAAAAAATCACAAACACAGCGCTTTATACAGTTTATCTAATTTATGCTAAAAAATCTGATTTATATTGCTATAATCTACAGGGGTTTTATAACCGATTTTGCCAAGACTGGCCTGTGCTGTTTTAATCCTCTGCTTGCCATTAGGAAATTTCTGTTCATTCTGTTTCATCAATACAATGATTTCCATTTCAACAAGTGTGTAGATACAATCTTTAAAAACTCATTTATGACTAAGCAACCTTAATTTCTTGTGTTACAGACTTCAAGAACAACATATATCATCTGAAAAATACCACACAACATTCGAGTATAAACACCATCAACATGCAGTACTACCATGATTGAGATTTCTTATCTACTGTACCCACAAAGGAGATCTAAATGTGTTAGAAATGAAATGTTTTCTAAGTATACAAATTATATGTGCTCATTTCATTAAAAAACAGAGATATGCAGGGTTTCTGAATGACAAACACCCGATAGAAAACAAATCTTCTCCACTTGCTACTTGAAAAAAATATTTGTTAAAAATCAAACTAGGCCTCAAAATACAGTAAGAAAAATCATGTCAAAAAAACAGCTCTACTTCTGTTTGCTGCTACTAGTTACCTCATTCACTGCTTTAGCAATTCAAGTCCACTACTGCAACCAGTAATTCACAATTTCAGTAACAAATACCTACTTATGTAAAACTGTACTACCTTTAAGACTTGTTTTGGGTGTAATAATTATTTTTTTTAAAAAAGCATATTTCATGTATCTAAGAAACTAAAAACAATTTACTTCAGCTAGCTTTCTGTAAATTACAACAATTTAGAGATTTAATTGCATCAGCTAGAGAAATGCATTATTTCCCTTTCAGGGCACTTGGATGTTCCCTCATTCCAATATCCAAATATAGCACAAGGTGATTTCTGGCCCCCCTCAATCTCAGGTACAAAGTAAATAAGCATTGAACAAAGCTTTCAAATAAAGAAAAACAGAACAAAAAAAATGGTATTATGTTCACTTCACAGATCAAGAACTGAAGACTAATTTATGCTCTCTGGAAGACACTTCTACAGCATTTAAAATGTTTTTGCTTCTATTTTCTACTCCACTTCCCTGCTGAAGATTATTGTCCATTTGGCAAAGACAACGGGAAAAATCACCATGTGCTAGCTCATCAGCAGGCACAGTTCATAACCTGCTGATTAGCCGACACTGACTTTGTCAGTAACCTTCAGCAGAAGGCAGGAGTGATAACAGTTTAAATTGCCATAGATAAACCTGTCAGAGATCATGATTCAGCTCACAGAGCGACTAAGTGATTTGCCCAATGTCATCTGTTCAGCTTAAGAGCTGGAACTTAACAGTATCTCACAGCCTTAACTACAAGATAGCGTTCATTAATATTTTATTATTGAGGGCAAAAAATGAAGTTTCTGAATTAATCCTGTAATTTTCAGATTTTTATAAGTGCTTCCAGTATTTTTTTATTCCAATAATGTACAATTCCACTCTAGCCTACAGAAAGCTACAACTCCACAGCTTACCTAGAATACTCCCTCTTGGAAGATACAAACTGCATCAAATTCACGCACTGCCGTATTTTCATATGGCTGGGCTAGGGAACAACTTTGACCACAGGAACCTGAACTGAAAAAATACTGCTAGATTCATTCTAGAGCTGTGATACAAAGTCATCTCATTCAGCAAATTCAGTTGGAGTTGATTCTTTTTCCCCAAAGTAGTATGTTTACTTTGCCTTTCTTTTCAGAAGTCCGAGCAAAGAAAAAAACCAACAAAACCCCTGATAAATATAAACTAAAAAAGAAGCAATAACCTTAATTGTGAATAAACAGAAGTTATACAGCCACCATAAAAGAGTTTGTTGGATATAGAATTGGACAAAGATTAACTTTGCTCAATATTTCTCTTTTCATCTGTACACAAAAAGAAAAAAAAAGCATTATTTTTTTTTCAATAAACAGACCATGTGATCTAATTTCATGACATAGTATTTCATTATTTGCTCTAAAAATAAACCACATTTATTCAATAAGTGTACTTGAACCTACCACAGCAAAAAGTATCCTGGAGATGGTGATTCACCAATACTGGTTTCTCAAACAGTAAAAGAACACAAGAAAAAGCACCATGTAGAGATCCCAGCCACAATGCGTAGCACACCCCTACACATATGTGAAACCATGGTAGGAGATAGAAAAGTATAGGACAGATAATGTACTAAAAGGTACCTTGTATATGTAACATAGGCTGAACACATAAATACACTAATATTTAAAAATGTATGAATACACTGGCTACTAAATATAGGAGTATAGTCAGAGTGTTGCAGTGCCTCCACCTTCACGCACACACTGAAGCAAAAACAACTTTCTAGTACAACCTATTATTTGTTTGAAAGGAAATAATGGACTTTAATCCTACCTCTGAGAACAACATGTTATTTTCACAGCTTGCTATACTTACTGTAATGGACAGTAAGATAAACTGCTCTGATAAGTAAGTTTAGCGAAGAAGGGAAATTAAAAACCAAACAGGTGGTATATAAAATGCATCTTGGCTACGGGAGACAGAGCCTCATGAGTCAGATTCAATCTCTCCTTGTTCCATTCAAATGTACCTGTTGAGAATCACAGGCCTCATCTCCCCACCTGCTAGAAACGGATCTAAATGGCAATCCAATCCATTAAATATATTTTATAAAGTATTTTGGTGTCATAATATAAATTTTCTACTAAGGGCTCAGCCTTGAATGGAGAATCCAACAGCAAGAAAAAAAAAACACCAAGAAAAAATGGTGATTGAAAAAAGGCAGATACAGTCTTAAGTGAAACTCTAATAGAAGATTATTTCTCATCCCTCTTCCCCAGAAAAACCTAGGAATACTCACATAATCTCTTCTATAAAGAAATATAGCTTGCTGTAAGTGTATCCACCAAGTGAATTGCTAATAAGAAAATTATTAAAATTTGATGATACCTTATTACTGTGCCTTTGCAACAGTTGTGTGCAGAACGTGTACACTGAAACTAATTTGCGGTATCTTCACTTATACACTTATAGAAAACAAGAAGTATTTATTGTGCCGATGTAGAAATTAATACTTTCCTATTACAACTCAAGTCATACATTTTTAAGAGCCACATTTAGGTTATATATTAAGAGGTAACACAGACCTGAAATCTCGATGGATCCAGCAGCTCTTTCCTTATTTATACCACTTAAGACTACAATTTAACCTATTGTTCCAGGCTCCTTCATCTACATACTAATTTATAGATGAGAACATTCCATTAAAGATGACAGCAGCAATGCACATAGTCAGTCACTGCCACACCCCAGAATAATTTAGGGGCAGAAACTACAGAATGGCTCATAACTCATGTCCCAGTAATTTCCCAAATAACTCCTCAGTTACGTAAGTTTAAAAGAAGCAATTTCTACAGTAGCTTGGAACTCTAAGCTCTCTAGGAGTCTGAATTATTAGGTTTTCTTTTATGAGGGATCTCTCCCACACATAATGTGTAAGGAAGCTGTACAGTAGCACAGAACATCTTCTCTGACAATGAATATTTGATCTCACATAATTTTATATTATCCAATACTGATTTTTAAAATCTTTAGAGTAAAATAAGCTTTAAGTAAGTCCATTTTGAGTATTGAAACTAAAAATTACTGTCAAATACAAACACAGTATCTGAAAGCAAAGATAATTTATCCTAAAAAAGTGAGACAGCAGGGTCACTAGAGGTGACTCTTGTTCAGCCAGTCAGCATGCTGACACCTCTTTCCCTTCCACCTTCTATTTGAAGTAATTAGACTGATTTTCATCTGAGAAATCCAGATTAATCTAAGTACCATCAGGTATACATTTAAAATTTGTTTTCTTAAAACTGAGTCCTCTAAAGTAACCGAGATGGTTTCTTAAGAAGCAAAAAAGATATAAACAAAAAATCCCAAACTTTAAAAACCTGATAACAATACTTTTCTCACTATAAGGGAGGACCTGCTTACCATACAAGTGATTTGTTAACATCTGACCGACAATGCCATACTCAGTCTACAGACACTCTTTAGCTGAGGCCATTTCACGCTTTTGTGCCTGATTAAAAATTTTGCTTTTTACCACCTTGTATCTATTTCAAGAGTATTATATCAGCATTTTAGTGTATTACCACCAGCAGCACTTACTAAGCTCACCATATTGAGCATTAAAGCAAACTTCAATTTTACCTTTGAGACACTAAGAGAGAATACCATTCCTCATGCTGATTTGGAGACAGTTGCTATTGAGCAACACTAAATGTATCAGATCTTCTTGGAGCAGAGATACTCATCAGCCCTGACAGCTGACTTACTGTGTGCCTGTTCACATTCTAGCGACTTCTTGGAATTGAACGAATCAAATTTTTTTTCCTGGCATGACCTGAACAAGAGGGTGTAGATGCCTTACAACTCTCCAGCCTGTAAGTGGGTGGATAGTGGCACCTTCCAGAAGCAGAAGAGTCTACAGCTCCACAAATTGATGTATTGTGCTTGCATGTCAAGGTTTTGGTAGCTGGGGGGCTACAGGGGTGGCTTCTGTGATGAGCTGCTAGAAGCTTCCCCTATGGCTGACAGAGCCAATGCCGGCTGGCTCCAAGATGGACCCACTACTGGCCAAGGCACATAACAGGAGCACGTGTGGGGCAAGGCTTCCGTTAATAAACTTCATAATTGAATCTACTACTATCAAGTCTATACTCACAAGGAGTCTACTGCTTATTAACAGTTCTTTCTCACCTCAGCAACACCTTGGATTAAGAGACAGGAACAGCTCGCTTTTACTGTTGAAGTGCTAGAGGCTACATTGAGTTACTGACAGTCCCAGCAGTTTTGATATGCCCTGGTGGCACATTGCACTGCAGCACTATCATCACAAACTGAAAAATCCACACACTGAAAGCACACACAGGAGAGCACGGGTGGACAGGCTCAGTGCTTAATGGTCTTGTCCATTCGAGGGTGATTCACTTCAGAGAAGCTCTCAGCACAACTTCACTTACAGTAAGAATTTCTCCTAATTTTATCATCCTTGGTCTAAGCGACATCAAGCAGAGTACTGATGTAAGTTAGACTCCAGTGTTCTGGGATTCCCCCCAGCCAAGCAGCCTGGGTCACACACTGGTAACAACCTTGGCAGCACGCTCCTCCGCTTCTATCACTGCCAACAGTAATGAAACAAGACTAGACGCAAGAGGTTTCTTAGAAACTTGCTGTTAATGCTGCCTGGCTGGAATGATCTGTAGTACTTGTACTAATTATTCTTGAGTAGATTACACCAGAGGGTGCCAAGCCAGCCCAGCAGCCCTTTCCGTGCACGCTCTGCTAGGTGACCACATTTCTAAATTCAAAATTATATCAAATGGTTGACACCAACACAATCTGCAACAAAGCTATGAGTTTAAGAATCGTGATAGCTATGATAAAACAATAATCACTGAAGCACCTTGAATACAAGAGATTAAAAAAATAAAACTTGAGCAATATATAAAACCAGTTTACACAAAAAATAATTGAGCAATACATAAAAAAGTAGTTTTTATTGAAAAAAGGCAAACAGTAAAACACATCCATGAAAATCCTTGTTTTGCTTTTTATTTGAAATATTGCACAGAATAGTGAAGAACATGGAAAGAGATCAAAGAGATGATTTCTACACACCAGCAGTTCAGCTTTCTAGTGCCAACATTTTATATAGCACACTACACTCGCTTTTATGCCCTCATCTGCATGCATCAAGTAGAACGGTTAGTCTTCATCCGGAGCCATATCTCAGTACATACTTGTACTTCGCAATAATACCACATCTGTACAGCCTCAGTTCTTCCCCCTCCTTGGAGACAGAAGACCATGCTTCTATTTTGCTTTTTTAAGGAAGAAACCCGGGTAAAACATATGATATTCAAACATTTTCTCTACCACCTAGAAAGAACATACCAGACACATTTCTTATTAAGAGAAGAACACTGAATTGGAAAAAGTGACAGGCTACACACAATGTACAAGGTCATATGAAAAACTGAAGTCCACATACATTTCCAATCAATTTGCTGGTTATTATTATTTTTAAGGAAATAACATTACACTGCAATTACTATTTTTGTTATTTTCCCTTCCAATTCAACAGCAGACATATTGCCTGCAAGATCACAGAGATATAGCTAACCTGAAAAGTAATATTCAAAGGTATGTATGCTTTTAAAGCTCTTTTTAAAAGCTATTTAGCTTGTGAAAAAAAAACATAATTTATGCTTTGATAAATATTAATTTCTTTAAAAACAATAATGCTCCAACATCTGAAAACTTATCCCAAGAGAGACAATTTTCTCATTAAAAACAGAAGTCAGAAATAAACAATTTTTTCCTAAATTAATCTCACCTTTATATAACAGAGGAAAATGAGAAGAGAAATATTACAGCTAAGCCAACACAAACAACCAATGTTATGTTCCCCATCCAATAATCAAAATACAGGAGAAAACCTCAATTCAAGCCACACTTAATTTTGTGCTTTCTAGACACAATGTGCAATCAGAATTATTTTATCTCACAAAATAATTCACTGGGGACACAAACAGGGAGATTAAGAAAAAAAAGGAAGAGGTGGTATTTCCATTAGAAGTGTGATTAGTACCTGCAATACACGATCCAACATGAGGTGAGATCCAACCACCAAACCACAGGCGTCTCAGCATGGATTTCCCTTAACCTCTATTACAGCACTGAAGGGGATTGCAAAACAATTCTCTGGCCCAATGACCCAAGCACTGACTTTGGATGTGGGCAGTTGGGTTTTAATCCTTTTTCCAGTGGATATTTTATTTTCACAGAGTGGAACAACTCCAGTTTTAGAAGGGGGGGGGCAAAAATCTACATGATTAAGCCACTACAATCAGCAGTACCAATCTTCACAGTATGTTAAATACAGAACCAAAGGCTGAATTGCCTTAATTAAGGTGATTCACTTAAGGCAAATTTAATGCATACTGACAAAATGAAAAAACAGAAAAAACACAGGACTTCTGTATCCAATGCTATTTTTTCAGTGTCTTTTGAAAACGTTGTGTGCAAAGACAAACAAAAAATATAAAGATAAAATACAAAGTATTTGTTAGCCCTTGAACTGAATGACTAGCCAGCATTCATAGGTCCTTACTGGCTGACCTCCATTAGAAAGACAAATTGAGAATTCAAAACAGTATTTACCGAGAACATTCATAAAACCATGAAACTCTGAAAACAACACAACCAAGAAACAGCACCCACATACTTTGCAATTGTTAGCGCTACCAGCAAGTCCCACGCTCTCTAGAGTGTTGTCTGTTGCCTTGCTGGCTCACACATGCTTCTTCTTTTTTTCCTTCTCTTTTACCCTCTCTTACAAAATTCATTTTTCATCCAGCATGAACCAATGACCGAGCCCTGGTATTTATGGTCAGTTTTATCAGTCCTCGTAGGGCAGCCTCCCCCGTTCCATATTTATTGTGCTCATCAGCGCCTTTAGCGGCAGCTTCTGTTGCTTCAGCTCCCACAGGAAAACCAAGACCAGTGTCCCTCTGATGAAGGATATTTAACTGCACTTGTTGATTTTTACCAGATCTGTTTCTGTGGAAGCCATTAGCACCCTTCTCTATTCCAACAGGGTATTTTCCAATGTGTCTTTTAATGGCAAAGTTCAAAACTGCAATTATATTTCTATAGCTACAAGACCTTGAAAAAGATAAACACAGTGAGTGTTTACATGAAATCACTTTAAACAGATTTCTCCTATTAAACTTAATTTGCTGAATAGAAGAAAGAAATCTGCAAAAAGTATTCTTTTTTCAAAACAAAGCACAAATCATGCTATTTCATCCATGGACATTCAGATTCATTTATCTTAATAAAAATCAACAACCTGCTCCAAAAACAAAGTAGAGCTTGGCATCTAAGGGTATGTTCAATGCAGGCTTCAGTAACTGGAGTCTGCACCCAAAACCAGAGCTCTGCAGTACTGACAAAGCCCTGCCATTCGAATCCTGTTCCAAGTTTGGCCTGACTTTGTACAAAGCAAAGGTTTTCCCTAAGTCAGAAAGCCACACTCAACCAGAAGTTTCATTGACTCTACCTCTTTCTCCAAAACGAAACACGTGCAAAGAATGTGAATCTGAGTTTTTAAACACATTCTTTGCACTCAAACCTGGAAACTTAGTGCATAACTTGACTTTGGCTTATCTGAAGCCCTACACATCCTTACTAATGTTCCAGCTTTGAGAACCAGAGGTATTTGACTTCCCAAGGATTAAATGCTGTTTCTAGGAAGGTGTGGGGTCCTAACCTTACATTATAAATAGCAGTTAGAAGAAAGAGCACCATGATTTCCTAAACAAGGCTGCAGCCTACATCCACATCTGAGGGTGAGGTTATCTACTTAAGCATGAAGAGGATTTCTCAAACATCATAAGGTATTACATGTAAACAAAACTTAGTAATTCCTGGAGGCATCTATTTAACATTTTCATGAAACACATGATTCGTAATACTCATGAGTTGGAACATTTTGCTTTCAATTTGCTATAGGAAAGACTAACCAAACCCAGCCATCAAGTACGCGGTGATAACTGCACACTGGGCTACAAGATTTCTGAGCTGCAAGACACGTCTAATTACAACCACCGTTAGTGCTTCTGTTTGATTCAGATAAACTACCTTGAACTTCAATCTGACTGTATCTAAGGGAAGCTACACTGAAATCTCCTTGTAAGCAGATGAACAATTTCACACACATGGATTTCTTCTGAGAACTGTGCCTCTGAATATTGTAAATCCATACACTTCCACTACTGCAAGAACAAAAATTGCTCTAAAATAATTTTATTTCTTCTTTTTAACCATTTCTGATCTAATCGCTTTATATGTGAACTGAGCAGTACACTCCAGACAAAAACACGCATTCACTCGGACAACTACAGACAACAAAAAACAACAAACACGGGCATAAACTTCATAAATCAACCCATCTCATTAACTGTGGTAACTCCCATCAACATTAAAAAATAAAGAACTGTGTGGTATAGTCTAACTGCATGTGCATTACAGCCATTTCAAAAGCTCAAGAAGGATTAAGGATGCCGCGTTACCTAAAATTTTACTCAGGGAATACTTTTATAATAGCATCTGAGTTTACATGTAATTTAATTGTGTGATTGCTGCAGGAAAAAAAGGGCACAAACACTTCCTGACAATTGTACTGCTTTAACTCACACCTCCTTTTATTCTTGAATTCCCTTAGTGCAAACACTAAGGGAAAAATTTGAAACAAGAGTATTGATAGGGAGGCTTTTTTTACTTTTAGTATAATATTCTTGTAGAATAACCAGTTCTTCCTCTATGCCATTTAAAATCAATTTTGTCCTTTTATGCTGCTCCTTTTAAAGGTAGGGAGCTGGTAAAATAGCAAACAGGGAGGCATACACAACATCAGCTCCCTGTCGTAAGCAACACAATTCTGACTTGAATATATTAAAAAGTGTGATTTCCTGAGTAAAGAGCACATACCCACAACAGGAGCTGAAGTTAGAAATAAGCTTTCATTGACCCTTGTTTCTTTCTGGGTTCAGAGGTTTCAGTGTGAGAAAACAGCCATTTCTTGAAACTGTAAACTGCTTTGGGAATCTGTAGAAAGAGCCCACTAACTATTCTATTTCTTCACTGACAAAACAATTCCACTTATTAACAAAAGATTAAAAAAAACCTGCCTTACTGAACAAAAATCACAGCTTTTGAAAACGTAATTCTACAGAGACAGTTCTCCTTTTAAGCATATAACCAAGAGGTGAGCTGGTCCAAGGGACTGAAAACATACTCAAAACATTCCATTATTTTGTTAGGAGAACCTGCTCCACAAAATTCATTCTTCTTATCTGTCATGACTAAATTCAAAAGAATAGTATGTAAGCTTCTAGCCAAGCTTTGTGATGCCAGTAGGATGCTTACATCCTTATTTTCAGCTATTACTAACTGAAGGACTACACAAAAGTCACAGGAAACACGGAAGCCAGGTGAAAGAAAATGTTACCAATGTCCCAAATGTGCTTTTTTTTCTTCCATCTCTGAGAATCTTTTCTGATTTCCAAGCAATTCCTAGGACACCAGCCCACCTTTTCTAGTATCTTTTTGAGTTTTCTGAATGGAAGATTTAAATTTGTAGCCTTACTGGTTCTATAAGAACTACGAGAATACTTTATTGGTAATAAAATTGACATTTTTAGAATCCTGTGAAGAATCTCAAGGTGCTTTAGAGACATGCCAGAAATAATCCTCCCAGTCCTGAACAGGAAGTTTTTCAGCCATTTTGGAATTGAAATATTCTACATGTCGCAGTATTTCAAAACAAACAATGAAAAATAAAATACACACATACTGGAGGAATATAGATGGCATGTGAATCAATGCAGTTAATTGTTGTTGTTCTCACCTCTTGCCTAGCCAACTCTTCCAGATCAACTTGTCTATTTTGATGGTCCCCAAAGCCTTCCTCTCAAACATCAAGCTACCTCTTCCAACTTGCTCCTTCAGCACCTCCTCTTCACCAGGTCTCCAGTTCAATTCCAGTGAGCAGAGATTCATTTACTCAATTCTATTTCCTTCTCCACCATTTTTTTATCCAATCTGTCTATTGCTATGTTCCAAATCTACTACCACAGTTTGCTTTCTTTCAACATAATTCACTATCCTCTGTTCCCTCATTACTTGACCTTTCGGGTCTTTATAACCCATCAGTATTGACATTTCTCTGCTGTTCAGTCACCTCCTCCCAGAGGCCTTCTCCAATTCTTTCAATGAGATGAGCAACTGCTTTCATGCCCCGTACTCGCTCTGTGATCAGCTCTTCTGCCTTGCTCTCCAAATACAAGGTCACCCTTGACATCTCCCAGACCTGGCTTGCACCCCACGCCCATCTCCTCTGCTCCCATGATGTGTTGAACATGTCTGGCAGGGATCTTGCAGTTAGTCTACTTCCACTATAAACTGTATTTTCCATCCTTCAGCTCCACCACCTCGGCAGCTCTGCTCAGGGGACAGGCATAGCTTAAATTCACAGGGCTAAAAGAGTTAAAACTGAACAGAAGTAACATGGAGCCTGCAGAGGTTGCAAATTCCACATTATGTGCATCAATGTTTTTTAAATTCTAGTCCATGGACTACTGATTGCCGGAAAGATTCTCAAAAATACCTTGTGGAAACAATCACAGAGAAGCTTTTAAACTGCATATGCATAATGACAAGGAAACAAACAGTTATTTTCATCTACCCCACTCTGTATTTAAAATTTAACCTAATTTCATTGGGCTATAAACCAGAAATTAATGCATTAAAAAAAATTTCCCCATTTCCCCCCAACAAAATGAAGTCCTTTCAACGTTCTCTAGTTGTAGGCACTGTGGTAGTGTGTCTTATACTCAATGGAAGTTCAGATCAGATTCTCAATCTTTCAAAACTCAGTGTAGATATCAACACACATTTCTGGAAGACCTATACATCTTCTGAAAGATTATCTATTCATCTACCTATTGACTATCCTCACCCTGCTTAGACAGAAGATCTAAGAAGATTACACAACCTGGTGGCAAGGCTGAAGGCTTGTCAACTTAGTAAGGCTGTGGATTTAAATCTGTTAAATTAAACAGGTTTTGAAAATGGCTTAACTCTGCTAGTGAGGATAAGATTTGAGTGTCTCCTCTCAAATCTTTACCTAGCTCAGGAAAAAGGAAAACATGCAAGACAGTAGGGCACTGGCATATACAAACAAGTGAAGGTCTGTGAGATGTTGATTTTCTTTTAGCAAGCTCTCAGCTTCAGAATAAAAGATTCATCTTTACTCAGAGGCACATTACCACACCACACTGGGTTCATCTTTACTGGATTTGTTTAAAATAAGCTTCTAGAACAGCTATGCCCTATATATGCCAACTCAGATCATCATCTGATTATCTTTGAATACTTTTCATCTTAACACTTTTTAACAGTCAGAAGTGCCTCATTCTTCCCCACTTTTTTTATAAACATAAAATGCAGACTAAAACCTGAAGAATTAAAGACAGCGTGCTAATAAAGAAAAATCGAAGCGACTTGTTTCCAGTTATTCAGTATTGATCCTCTCCTCTGTGTAAGTAAGACTACATTCCTTTTCTTGAGTTCAGCAGCTTGAAAGTCTGGTAGGAGTGAGTACTTTTGTCTTTAACCAGAGCTCTTCAGAAGCTTGTCTTGTAAAATTGTAATTCACACATGACAAAACAGTGCTTCAGTTCTTTAAAAAGCTTTTAACGTACACATATATTTTGAACGTTTAGGTGCTGAGAAGAGGAAGCTGAGAGCTAATATGCACATCTTTCCTTTACAAAAAGGAGAGCAGAGATACCTCACCTTAACACAGCACTAATGGCATGAAATAAAATCAGCTTTATTAACAAAAGAACACTAAAAACTGAGGAGTGCTTCAGGTGTTATGAAGTCCAACAGGACACACTCTGATGCCTAGCTTATCTTCTGTGCAACACTGGCAGCACTCCGTCACTTCAGAGAGGAGGAGAATGATATCTGTATTAATTTTTAAGCAGCACTGAAATGCTTACCTTTTATCAAAATGCATTTATGATTAACAGCATACTTCCCAGCTAGAAGCTGTAAAATTATACTTAGCACATTTACAGAAAATAAAACCAGACAATCTGTATTTGACTGGGAGGAATCATGCCAACTTGGAAGATAGAAAGAACAGTCAAGCACTGGACCAGAGCTTTCAGTTCCATTAAAAATAAAACAACGAACAAACCAACCACAAATTTACACAATATTTTAAAACTTATACATGGAAGGCTAAGCATATCAGCACTGTTTCAAACAAAATTACTGTGGAAGAGAGCACACACACACACAAGAAAATCTTGTCCTCATTTTTAGGAGATCAGACACATTGTGGCAGGTTGTGCTTTTCTATACACAAGAGTTTAAGTACTACATGTGGGGGGGTGGGGAATTAATCAACAGCCAAATAGGATAGGAACAATGACCTAAACAAGAAATTAAATTACTTAAAATTCTTAAGTGTTCATACTGTTATGCTACAAAAATCTAACTTTGGATAACAAATCACATGCCTCAGCGTCGCAACAAGTGTCAAATGAGCGTCACAGTCCTTAAGGGTACAGGGATAAATTATTTCCATGGTGGATTGATCGTATGTGCCACAGTTGATTTTCATGTACCTAGCAAGCTCAGATTCTGAGACACTTTGGCAACAGTGTCTGTAAATGAAACATGAACAGTTGAGTTTGGCTTTTGTGTTTCATTTTCCCCTCAAGTGGAGAATCCAGACCTGCATGTTTCCAGGAAACACTGAATGACATTTTAAAGATATGCACATAAGCATCACACGTGAGAGAATTCCAAACACTGGACCTGGTTTCTCTCTTTGGAGTGACTGTCTTTTATCTCCAGGGTGTCCTCCTGAGTCCTGATGATTTCCTGACATTTAAGAGCATGCAGAAGAGAAAACAGACTTAACAGTTTGTTTCTGTGCTGATCAAGACCAGCTAGGGGCTTTGTGCCCAAGCTGCACAGCAGCCCTGGCAATATCTACGGGACAAGAATAAATAAAAGCAGTTACTCGGGCACCCTCAGTGCAGCACGGCGCTAACTAGGACTAGCCCCACTGTGCAGTCTGACGATCAAACAGAGGACAGTGCTGCCATCTCCCCCCTACTCCCTGGATTCTGGTTGCACAGGCAGTGCTATGTCTAGGAAACACCTGCCAAGATGATAGCTTCAACTGTCTGCTGGGCCAGAATTTAATACAGTGGGAAACCAAAGGAGAACAAAGGACTCTAAAGTAGTGGAGCTACTGCTTCCTTGTCCTAACGCTTCAGGCTTGGACGGCAGACACTGAAGTATAACTGAAGCCCACCAGTTATACAAAATTGCAACACAGCACTCCTAAGGGGCACACATAATTTCTTAGAAGCTGCCTTTAAAACAGCTTTTTTACCCTTTCCCTCTTAGATCTATAGGAAGGTGGAAATCCATAAGTAACACACAGAACATCCCCATTCTTCAGTACTCTGAACACGTGCCAGGGTCAAGGTATCCATTTGCTTGTCAAGACAGATCAGAAAGACTGAAGCGATCTTCATGAGTTTGGAAGGTGAAGAAAGACATGAAGTGCAGAAAAGAGTACTTCCCTGGGATATGCAATTCTCCCACCCCAGGGCCACTTGCTTCCTAAAATTGATCCAGCTCATCTCAAAGCAGCCATTCTCAGTCCAAAAAACCTCTCTGAAAAGATTCTGATTTGGTGATATGAAGAGAAGAGAAAAGCAAAGAAACTGATGCAATGCAACTGAACCAAGAAGTCACCGCTTTTCTGTCTACTAAGGAAGATGCATCTGACAGGAACTGAGATGTAACAGATGAACATTCTTTCTTTGCGCACCCAGTGACGGGGTATATGCATGAACAAGGCTGACCACATAGTATTTCACCTGTAATCACTGAGACACATTCTTACCCACAGTAGGATGTGCACATAGGCAAAGATTTAAAGGAGAAGGGGAAAAAAAAGGAAACTTTTAAACCAAAGGAGGTTAAGCAATAGAGTGATATTAACCCACACTTCACGCTCTTCGTTCACTTAGCAGATTAAGTAATAAATACCACAAGAGTGTCTGTAGTCCAGATACTTGAACAGAACATTTTCCTTCTTATTGCTTATTTTATTTTCCCAATCTTTGACACAGCCAAGGGCAAATTGGACACAAGAGGGAAGAAAGATATATGTTTTCTTTTTCTTGGAAGTAGTACACTAAGATCAAAGGCGAGAGAACGTTTGAACAAAGGAAAGGATGGAGCCAAAGAAAAGACCAAGGAAGGTGTTAAGCACATTGTAAGGAGAAGGCCAAATGCACTGGAAGTGGAAGTCCACCAAGAGAAAGACAAACAATCCAACATAACAAGTTTCCAGTTTTATTATCACAGCTGCAGTTGCAGGCTTGCTGTTTTCTGCAGTTCCTATCCATACACTAAACATGGGAGTAAGAGGAAGTACCACGTGAAACCCATTTCACCCAGGTAAAGCGATGGCATTACTAACTGACTTTTCTAACCAGACCCCAAACCACCTATGTAAAGCAGTTTTATGGGTAATTGACTTCTGTGGGAATAAGAGAGAAATGAAAAGATTTTTATTCTCTTTAAAAAAAACAAAAACACCTGAACCCCTTCATGAGCCCATTAAAAGTAAGGGCTTAAGACTTCCTTTCTGTGCAGTTCACATTTTCTGAATGATCAAAGCTTTTTGATAGAGCAATAACCCATAACTCACCGACCAAATTACAGTGGAGGAAAAAAGACTCCATTTTATTTCAGGTATCTACAGAAATGGAGGAATATTAAACTGGAAAATGAAGGAAAATAGAGACAGCCCTCTCTTCCACCTGAGAACAAAGCAATCATACATTTTTTTCGAAGCACATTCAAATCTACACACCACTGTGTCAGTCGGAAGCAGATTTCTCCAGACGAAGAACGGAACACCAACTTCCACAGATTCTTTTAAGTGTCTAGCTTTCCCTCACTAAGGTATTTACATGTTTCCCTATTAAACATCCAAACACAAAACAAAATCCTTTTAAGAATGTAACACTAGGCACTGGATCATTTTTGGCACAGGAAATGGACTATGAACCACCCTCCAGTAACGTGGAAGTCAATAATTTAAGGAGTGAACAGCAAGTATCTACTGACCTCAGCTGAGACTGTGGACCCATTGTGAAACAGCCTATAGATACATCCAAAATAAAAAAGTCAATCTCTGCCTTAAAGAGTACACAGTTTAAACAGCGAGCTGAACAAAGGAAGTACTATCAGTTATATCTGCAGATGGGAAACAGAGGCACAAAGAGCCTTGAATAACTCTGTGCAAGGTTATAAAGGATATCTGTGGCAGAGCCAGGAACTGAGCCCGGAAGCTCTTAATCCTAGCCCAATGCTTTTGGACACTGAGACAATTCCTCCTTTTGCTTATCCTCCCTCTTTTTACTTAATTACTTATCTCAGAGAGGAAACACATTAACACCGTGAGAGACAGTCTATTTTCTTTCTATATTTATAATGTGAGAGACAGTCTATTTTCTTTCTATATTTATAATCTCCATTAAATTTTATCTAGCTTAACATGGCATACGAAAGTGTCACAAAGAAGTAATTAAAATTGTACAAGCAATTGTAAATGTAAACGCAGAATCTGGGATTTTGGAAAGTGTAAAAGGACACAAAAGCAGGCATATGTGATTGAGACTTCCACGAATGTTTTCTAACTGTCACTCTGGAATATGAATAGGCACCAATCTCTACATTCCCAAATTAAGATATTTCACATGCTGAAGTTGTACCTCAACACTCCTTACTTTTATAAGATGGATTATATGTAGTCACTTTCAATCATTCACCAGCAGTCCTGGTCCACTGGAGAAGTTCCAACTGACTGGAAATTGGCAAACACAACACCCATCTACAAGAAGGGTCGGAAGGAGGATCCATGGAACTACAGGCCTCTCAGCCTGACCTTAGTACCGGGCAAGGTCACGGAACAGATCATCCTGAGTGCCATCACACAGCATGTGCAGGACAATCAGGGGATCAGACCCAGCCAACATGGGTTTATGAAAGGAAGGTTCTGTTTGACCAACCTGATCTCATTCTATAATAAAGTTACCTGCTCAGTAGATGAGGGAAAGGCTGTGGATGCAGTCTGTCTGGACTTCAGTAAAGCGTTTGACACTGTCACCCACAGCATTCTCCTAAGAAAACTGGCTGCCCATGGCTTGGATGGGTATACTCTTCACTGGGTGAAAAACTGGCTGGGAGGACGGGCCCAGAGAGTTGTGGTTAATGGAACTAAATCCAGTTGGTGGCTGGTCACTAGTGGTGTTCCCCAGGGCTCAGTGTTGGGGCCAGTTCTGTTTAATATCTTTATTGATGACCTAGATGAGGGGATTGAGTGC
>VZRW01008208.1:135810-149639 GCA_013398125.1 Aegotheles bennettii | reverse complement strand
CGGGCAGCGGCGAGGCCTGGGCGCGGGGAGTCCCGGGTGCGGGCGGTGGGCAGGCGCAGGGCCGGGGGGGCGGGGTGGATGCCTGGTCCCATCCAGGGCTGCCCTCGGGACAGAAAGTTACTTGTTGCTCGGTTGTGCCATCAGAAACTGCCCCAAATAGGTGTCTCCTGCTCGCCTTGGCGGCTGTGTCTGTGAAACACTGCTCTACAGGACTGCTGGAGTGGAGGAGGAGGTAAACCCTAAGGTACACACAAGTTACCATGAAACAGCAAAAAGGAGTTTAAAAACCCCACACTTTCTGAATTGGATGAGGCACCTTGTTTATGGATGGTGAGAGAAATCTAGATAAATGTGTAAGTTTTGATAATGGTTCCAGTTAAAGATCTTGCCTGCTGCAACTCAACAAGGAAGCGATCCCAAAGCCTCCTTCTTGTGTGTATTTTGAGCTCTCCGTGTGTGTGTTACTCTTACTGTGCATATAAAAAGATTTATCTTTTTTTTAGCACGAGTTGTGTAGGTCGGTGTAAATTGATAGCGTGACAGGCTTTTCTGTCTTTTGGGATTTGTTGGCTTGGTTGTTTCCTACAGTAATGACACTCCCAGATTATTAGGATTTCCAAATACATGCTCACACTGAATACATCTTTTTATATTGTTATTTAGTAGTAATAGTAGTAGAAATATTGAAAGTGCTAAATATCTACAGCTCATTAAGAAATAAGGCTTTCTCCCCCATGAATTCTGGAGTTTAGGAAAAACTGATACAGATGGGGTTCTGGTCTGTGTCTGTGCTTTCCAGGGAGTACTGTAACATAAATAGAAGAGAAGGGTATAAACATCTGGTACTGAAGAGTATTCCCATGTCTCGTATTCCTCTGCCTTGCTGTGTGAGCACTGCTGCTGCAGAAAGGAGGATAATTGGTACGTTTAAAGTAAGGACTTGTTGAATCTAAACAGAAGTTCATCTCACAACTGGATTTCGCTTCTGGCCATAGGTTTTCCAAAAGATCTCGTCAAGGCTGCATGTAATAATTTGCCAGCCTTTCCAGCATAGTTTTGTAAGCAAGACAGTTATTGTTGCCTAAACTTAGTTTGCTGCCTAAAGAATGTAAAATATTTGTTAGAAGGGTAGAGGAATTTATGATACAGGTGGTGGACCAGGAAAGAAAGATGAAAGTTCAGGGAAGCAGGATAAAAAGATCAGCCCTTTATCAGGGCTGGTCTTTGATAATGTTTTATGTAAAGTCTGTAAATTACTAAATATATTTTAGGATACTAGCCAAAGCAATAAACATTCTGAAGAGTACCAAATAAATATGTTACTTCCTGAGCAGCAGCAGTAGTTAATTTTCAAACAAACATAATCTATGCAAAAAACTGTGGGGGTGTGTGCCGATGTACGCCACTGCCCTCTTACGGATGAAGTGTTTGACTCGGGGTGGCTGGAACGGGCTGATGCCGGGACTGAGAGGAACAGAACTGCCATCACGTTGAAGCATGTATTCATTCTCAATTCCAGCCACAAGCAGGGAAACATACTTTGCACAATTTTACACGAGGAGGCCTCCCTTGAAACCGTTCTGTTCTTGTGCACAATTCATTACTTCCTTGCACCATTAAAAACACAGATTTCAGTGAAGAGACCCTCCAGGCACTCAAATCCCCAGATTTCTATGATGATGTCTAATTATTAAATTTTTTTCATATTTGTGAAAACATATTTTACACATTTTTACTGTAATAAATTGTACTCCTGAAGTTGGCTTTCATGCATGAGCTCTTTTATTTTCTCCAGCGTATGCTGTTTCTCTTCATCTGGAAGCCTTTGGGTAAAGGAAGAAGTGAAGGGCGATAGGCAGAACAGCAAAAGACAAAATGTCAGGAGCAGAACTGGTATCACCTGGTTTCTTTATTCTCTCTGTGTCCAGCATCCTTTGTCCTATAAACTCACTGTGTCCTCTCTGCTTCTCCTTCCCTTTTGCCAATACCTTTTTCTCCTGTTGGCCAGCCAATCTGCAGGCCTCCCCATGTCTTCAGCCCTCTCTGCCAACACAGCCATACCTGCTGTTCCTCCTTAAACCCTGCTGCAGTAATTCCCATTTCTATCGTGTTTCCAAGTATTGTTAGCTTTTCCTCTGTCTTCAAAATGCAAGGCAGTGTACACCGTGCCTGGCTTTGGGCAACACTGGCTGATTGTGAAGTTGGCAGGCTCACAAGAAGAGAGAACTTGACCTTTGCTGCCCCTTTTTCTGTAAGGGGAACATTGCATTTTAGATCTTTTCTGGATATGACCACTGTTTTCCATAAAACCTATAGAATCCTCACAAATACTCTGTCAGGTTTTGCCAGTGAATTACAAATAATTGGGAAGAGGGGCTTACAGGTACATTCTAGTTCCTTAGGAAATTTTACTAAGTAGTATGAGACATTTCAGAATAGGGTTCTACTTGTTTGTATGCAAATGTTTTGAAACATTTGTGAACTAACGCACTGAAGAGCAAAAGTGTGACATGTGCTCGAATACATTAATGTATGGGAAAGCAAAACCAGGTCCAGTTTCTATTCTAATGCTACAAAATGTCCCCAAAGATTGTGACCCTGACAGCAGGTAACCCATGTGCCTGAAAAAGTCATGTGAGCGGTCTGTATATTTAGATTCATAAAACAAAACTGAATAGCTGAGTGCTGTGTAGAGAGACCCTGGTCTGTGAGAATAAACACGTGAAAGCATATTTCATGTGTGTTTGTGAATTCCATCCTTAAAGTCTTGAGATGGCTACAAAAGACTGAAAAGTAGTAAGAATCATAGAACAAGAGGTGTAACATCCTAGTAGAAAGAATATATAACAAGAGATAGTGTCTTGTGGCAGTCATAGTCTGTGGGTTTTTTTGGTTTTTTATTTGTAGGTTCAGGGATTAATTTTAACATTAAAATTATTTCTACTGTGAAGAATAAGCATGTTTTTGCTTTAAGATACATTCTTTGTACTAAACTATTTTTATAGCTATTTTTTTTGTGAGAAAGGATGATGTTTCCCCATTTGTAATGTCCGTATTATCCCATCTTTCCCATGAAATATAGATCTCTGGCACAGACCAAAAAGGTTAATCTTATTTCCTTGTAAAATGATCTCTGGAGCTGCTGTGGCAATTTCCTTTCAAAGGCCACGCAAAATTCCCACTGACATCAATTTAGCAAGAGTTTACCACTGATGGCCATGCCGATCTTGCTGGCTTTGTATCGGCAAGGACAGCACACAGTGAAGCGTGGCCAACTTTCTTCAGTCTGTGGTGCAAATGAGCAAGGATGTTCTTCAACTACTTTGTCCCTTTTTCATTAAAGAGTTGGGGATTTTTAATTTTTTTTGTAGTTTTGTTTTTTGTGGGGTCGAGGGCGTTGTGGTTTGGTCTTAGGTTTGTTTTGCAACAAGATGCCTGTGCCGCAGTTAGTGCTAGCTTTAAATTGCCTAGCTTGGTTACCGTTGGCGGAATCCTGGCAGCGTGGAGCTCAGCATGGTTGGTATTGATCCAGGCAGTTTGCTGGCCCACTGAGTGTTGTGCTGCCCCTGCTGCACTCTGTGTTGTGAACTAGTCAGAACTAGATCAATGGCTGTAATACAAATGTACTTCTAAGGCTTGTGCATCCTGCCAGAAGGATCTCTGCTGCTCTCGTGTTTGTGAGGAGGCAGGAGAAACGGGTTGTTGTGATTTCAGTACCTTTTGGCTTCTAGTTTTACATATTTATTCTGTCTTCTAGGCATCTAGCTTGGAGTATAGACAAAAGTTGCCTGGCTGCGTCTCAGACATGACAAGACAGATACTACATTTGACTTTTGATGACTTTTTAGTTTGCCGTTTTCTTGAGGAAAGTATCATTTGTGTATTCAAGTTGTGAACTAGCGCGCTCTGACAAAGTGAAGCTGGAATCGTACCTTTGCACATATTGGTGCTTTTGTAATAATGTAATTCGTGTCACAGTGAGGGAATGTGCAAAAGAAAAAGTGGCTGTGGCATTAAAGAATAAGCATGTTACAAATTCTCAGTGTTTAGGTGAGCTCTTTGCTAACTTAAGACATTTCTCACAGGCAAGTCACAGGAAAACACTTACTCTGGGCTTGTGGGTGCTTACGATCCACATTGCCTAGCTGCAGCCTCCACTGCTGTACCTTTCATAAATGCAGCAAGGTGCTGGTGTGTTCGGGTGGTCAAGAATTTTATTTAAACAATCGTTATGCTGATGGGAACATAGTGCCTGCATCTCATTAACTGACAAGCTTGAAATTGTCCTTACTGCAAACAAGGTTAAAGAAAAAGCAAAGGAGAATGTTTATTTGAAGAAACCAGACTAGATGGCAGAGCTGTATAGATTTTAGAAGAGGTACAGAAATGTAAGAATCCATTGCTTAATAAGTTTATTCTAAATCCAAATGATCTTTTTCCTTCCTTGCATGCAGCTGCTAAGCTGCAAATCGCATCTGTGAGGCTGCAGAGTGGGTCCTGATGCTCCTTTGCCTCTCCAGAATTAGTGCTGTGCCCACAGGGGGAGATTCCTGTGGGGCAGGGCGTGCCAGATTTTCTGTTCAATCCTTTTCTATGTATATCCCAATCCTATGCTCTCCCAAAGATCCATGGTTCAGGGTGTAATTTTAGAATTATTGACTGCCCTAGACTTTTTGGAATACTGACATGCCGTTTTAATAGTGTGCTATATTGTTAGCAGATTTTAAGCTATTAAAAAGCTATTAATATTTTCCCCACTTGCAAAGGCTATGTACAAGCCACAGGGTAAAGCCTCTTGGTGACCTGACCCCTGTGTTTCATATGAAGAGCAAACTGATAACCATATAAATATTTAAGAATTATTGTGATGCTGACGCTAGACTGAGATCAGGCAGAACTGTAATCAGTGGGCTGGAGTGACTAAACTCCAATTTTATCTTTGAGGAACACTGTGAGAAATGTTTGGAGCTTTCAAAACGTAAAGAGATGAGGTGCAGGGTCCAAACAATTTTTATTTTCTTTTTAAATAAGTGAAAACATAATATCGCAAAGGATATTCAACATTCATAAAAGTTTACTTAGTCTTCATTGCCACACCACATTACCAAAGTATCTGAAAGAAGCTGAACATCTGGAGACTGGCTACTTGGCATGTGTACTGTTTGAACAAAAAAATACAGTATTAGATAGGAGGAGGTGGAACTGCCAAGGAGAGTCGGAAGCACTTTTGCACATGGACTGTGCAGAGGGAAGGAGGCTGTGGGCATTGGGAGAAGCCTGTATCCATCGTATCAGGTCTACAATTCCTAGATTGTGTCTTTTGCTGTATTTTTTATTTCTAGAAACACACTACAGCTTCACTCTCTAAAATCCCATGAGACACACAAAGCTGGTCAGTAAGTGTCATGAATAGGGAAGAATTCACAGCACTTGTACTGTTTTATCTAGAGGGGTCCTGCACTCAGAGTAATCCTGCTAGAGCTAGAGGACCTATCCTCAGAAAAGCGTCCTCCAAAAAGTAGCAAGCTGGAGCCCCTGACCTCTTAACATTTTCCAAAGATACCTCCAGAACATATTAAACACCCTCTTCTATCTTTCTAGATGATAAATTTTCAAGTCTGTTCAGAGCACAGCCTCTGTGGCAGGTCATTTAGGGATGATAATTCTCTTTCGGGCAACTGCACAGCAACATAATGAAAACTCAGGAATTTCTGTGGGTTTTAACACATTGTTCAAGATGTGGAATTCTAAGAGCAGTTACTGGAAGTGCATTTATAGAGAAACAGATCTTAAAAACCACTTGTGCTTTTGTGGTCATTAAAGCATAAGAAATGGATAGTAACAGCAACGATATGCCTGTACTGTGGTTTGTGTGTGTTTTGTGGTGAGTTCTGCAGTTCCTCCTACTGTCCACATCAGGAAATCTGTTGAAAGGCATCGTACTCCCTTCACCTAGATCTCCTCTGCAGTGAGAGTCAGTCTGAATTTTGTCCCAGAACAGAGTCCGAATGTAGCTGTACCACACTCCAAGGCTTAGGAGCAGGGACTGGTAAGATGCTCCAGAATAAATGTAACATCTTTTCATATGAAACTAAGGTGGTTTTAGACCAAAATCTACAAGAAGAATTTGCTAACTTGTTTAAATTCCAAATTAAGCCATTTTCGAATTTTGAGTGCTGCAACAGTTTGATAGTTTGCCAAAAAAAAAAAAATAAAAATTGTCATGTTAGTTCTTAAAAGCATGCTCAGCTAGTTTTTTTCCAAAAGATTTATTCCCCTAAAATAGCATTTTCCTACTAAAACTGCCTGCTGGGCAAAGCTATCTGACAGGCAAGTAGAATTATCAGCATGTTTTCTTTTCAAACATCTCTGCCACACTTAAACAGTTCTGCTGTGGTATCAAACATACATGTGTGATGAGATTTTGCAAGAGTTTGTGTACCAGGATATAAAAAAAGTGAAATGCATTAAAGCATTTAAAGTGCACTAACATTTCTATCCCGAACTAGTCAAAGCAGTGCCCTTATATCAAGGTAAAGCTTTTTTTTTGACTGAAGCATTCCTTTTTGGAGTGTATCCTCACCTACAAGGAAAGTTGCATTCCCATTAGCACAAATTACACTTTTTCTGTTGCCTGAAAGGTACAGAAGCTCCTTTATAGCTTCAGTTACCTCCAATTTCTGGTACAGTGATGAAAGGATGTAGGCAGAGGTTTGGATGTGATCAGCGTACCATCTATGTACTGTTGTTTTTGTCTGTGATACCTTAGAAGCAAAAAGCAAGGATTTCCAATGTAGCTTGACTCTGAAGAAAGTTTTTAATTACATTGATATAAAAGTAAGGGAATAAAGAGACAAGTTCCCCTGTGATTTTTTTCAGAATCATCATCATTCCAGAGGAGGGCCACGAAGGTGATCAGAGAGCTGGCGCACCTCTCCTGTGAAGAGAGGCTGAGAGAGTTGGGGTTGTTCAGCCTGGAGAAGAGAAGGCTCTGCGGAGATCTCAGAGCAGCCTTCCCAGTACCTCAAGGGGGCCTACAGGTAAGCTGGAGAGGGACTTTTTACAAGGGCATGGAGTGACAGGACAAGGGGGAATGGGTTCAAACTGGAAGAGGGTGGATTTAGACTGGGTATTAGGAAGAAATTCCTTCCTGTGAGGGTGGTGAGACACTGGCACAGGTTGCCCAGAGGAGTTGTGGCTGCCCCCTCCGTGGCAGTGTTCAAGGCCAGGTTGGATGGGGCTTTGAGCAACCTGATGTAGTGGGAGGTGTCCCTGCCCATGGCAGGGGGGCTGGAACTAGAGGATCTTTAAGGTCCCTTCCAACCCAAACCTCCATGGTTCTATGATTCTGCTACCACGGTTCTTTACAAACGGGAATATAGGAAAAGAAAAACTCTTTCCTTGTTCAGAAAAGATTAAGGAAGTGAGATAAATTTATGGAGTATTCATGGCACTACTTTGGATTTCTTTCATAAAGCTTGGGACTTGACTTTTAAGTCGATGAAGACATTGAGACACAAAAAGAATTCTCTGAGGCTGCTAGAGCTACAAGGCCATATAATCACTTTGGGATTGCCAAAGATTTTTTTTTTTTTTGGTAGATTTGTGTCACTTTCACTCCCACACATCTGGCAAGAGACCTCTCTGCACTGGCTTAGTTGAAAATCTTATCTCATAGATCATTACTAGCAGTACATTCCAGCCTTTGTGCTTACTTATAATGCCTGACAGCCTGGAGTCACTGATTTTGTGGAACTAGGAATTTGGTCTGTAAAATATTTACTCACTAACACACACACACATACAAAAAATGCCTCAAACCCAAACTTCTAGCTCTTTCTTTGTGCAGCCAGCTCTGAAAATGTAAATCATATCAAACTGACTCTCAGGGCCAAAGAAAACAGGCAGCTGGATTCCATCCCTTTAGCTAAGATTCAGTCCTTAATTACATCTTAAATATAACCTTTATATGAGCAACAGTCAAACTAATTTTCAAATAATGTCTTCCCCAATGCCAACAGCCTCTGCATGTGGATGTGACTACGGCACTGACAGTGGGTGAGCACGCCAAAAAACTGTTCGCAAGCATCACTGCAAACTGCCAGTGCAGTTCTATCACCATTCTTCTCCAGGGTTACACCTATGCTAGAAAAGGGATGTATTTTTAATCCATGTCACAGTCCTTAAATATAGCTAAGGCAGCTGTGCTCAAAACAGTTGTCAGCAAGTGGGCTGTGCTAGGTGTTTTCCAATGTGCTAGTTCACATTAGTCAGTGAGCATTTTTCTGGTATTGCATTCTGGAAACATTCTTATGGTATCTATTGTGCTCTTAACTTTTCTATATTGAAGACTTTGGAACTAATAATGAAAAAGACTGGAAAGAGAAAGCAAGGCAAATGAGGGGAGATAATGACTGGCATAGATTTATCTCTGCAGGATAAATTAAATAATTTGCTGGGGAGAAAGCAAAGGGACAATTCCCAGAACTAAACCACAGATCTCTAGATTAGTGATCTGTCTCCTGGAATACCCTCAACGAGCAGGATCAGACATAATGGCCAGCAAGTGTTGCTGGGTAGCAGGGGCATGCTCTAGGTGCAGGGAGCAATGCTATGGGGATGCTTGAGATGCAGTGTACTCTAATATCCTTCCATTCCTGACCATCAGACTTCAGAATTAAAATTAGCAAATGCCAGATATTGGCCAGAATATTTTCCAAGAGTCCCAACAATCGTTCTTGAGTAACTTACTCCACCAAAAACATGGCAGAATAAACAGTCAGGGTATAACAAACTTGAAATGCCTTCCTCTTTTGTTTTCATAGGACGAATTAACAATGTTTTGACTCTAGGTAGTGTTGCATAACATGAAACATAGCAGTTTTAACTAAAACACAAGGATAATCCAGAAACAAGCTGTAACTTAATTTTTGGCATTTTTATTTTCAGTTTCCCAAGTGAATACCACTTCTGAGCGTGTGGAAGTGTTTTTTAATCAATCCTGATACATATCCACATACACTGCCGTCTAGAATGAGGTTAGTGCATTATAGCTGCTGCGGGAACCTTAACTCACTTTTGTTGATTTCAGGAGGATTAAGTCAGAAACAATACTATTTTAATGCCATTTTTTGTATTTACTTGGCAAATAGTCTTGTCAATTTAAAATTTCCCATGGGAGGTGTCAAGAGGTCACTGAAATTTTCCTGGGCAAGGAAGGGAGAGTGGTTGAAACCTTGGCCTCCCTGCTGCTCCCTTCAGTGTTTTTCTTCATGCCATTAGTGCTGTACTCGGCACTTTTCCCCCAGCTTCCATTAGAAGAGAGAGTGAGTGAATGTAAAAACTTTAGTGAGAAATGGAGGGAAGAAATACAGAGGCGGCTTCCCTGCTGTTTTATTTGGCTAATTCTAGGCCTCAGTAACAGTAAACTTAGTCACAGAAAGTGAGTATAGAATATATTGTCTAGTATGCACAAAAAAACCTCCCAGATGCTTTCAGCACATCTTTTCCCCAGTTCATTCTATTATTCTGCAGAGTCTTCTGTCCAAGGATCATAAAGCCTTCTGATCTCTCTGTTATCATATGGCAAGGAAATGCAGTTCCCTATAGCTGAAAAAGCATCAGGGTTTGATTTCCAGAAATGAGGTACCTGCAATTTCCACGAGCATCACTGTAACTGTAAGCGAGCAGAATACTTTTCAGACCACACTAAGACAGAAATGCAGAACGGAGGGGCAGGAGAGACACCCCACATCTTACAGGGCTGGCATGCAAGGCTTCTGAATGTCAGCTGAAAATACGTGAGCTGAAGTATCAAGGACAGCTTTGTTACAGCTGGTGACTGTAGGAAGGGATCTGACCTGTTCCATACTATGGGTTCCTGTGATCGATCTAACAAGCCCCCAGGGTTTACCATATAATAAAACAGGCAATTTCACAATTACTAGATTTTAAAAATCTATTTCAGTGGTACATTTCTCACATTTTTAACTGCTGTAAGGCAGAATAAAACATCTGTGGGGAGTTTTGCCAGCAAGTGAAAACAAAAGTACTGTTAAGTAAATACATTACGACTCAGTTAATGCAAGATAAACACTATACATGACACAGCTTTTGCTCCTCAGCAGGCCTATTTCACACTGTATGTTCATACATAAATTTACAAACACTGCACAAGCAGTCTTGCACCACCCTTGACAGATGAGCTTTAGGAACTATTACAAAGTGGTTTAAGTTAGAGCTCCATCTGTTACACCCCGTCCTTCTGATGGAGATTGCTTTCACTGTGGCAGAATAAGCGGAGTGGAAGATGTGTTCAGATCTTCATCAACTGCAGCTCAGAGCCTGGTGACTTGGCTCAAACCCATCTCCTCAGCAGTTCAACCAACGACACTATGCTTTCTGCTGAAGCGTGAGGGTGGGCGCATGTTTCATTCTGCTGGTCCCGATAATCATCAGCAGGGAGAAAGAAAAGAGCTGCCAACAGGAGCATCTTAACAGGTCACAGTGGGATTTGACTCAAGCTTTCTTTAAGTTTTACTGGGAAGAGGGGGGCTTTATGACTCTGCCCATCCATGCTCCACTACTGTGTGACACTGGTTAGATACTGGTATCTATGGTGGAGAATCTGTTCATTACTGATCTGACCAGACCAGTTGCTGTAGTATCACTGCCTGGTTAACAAAGGTCGCAGGCCGGGACTGAACTGTGCTCCCGTCCCCAGCTGGCAATGCTTAACCTCACTGTCTGTTAGAGTCAGAATTTGCTGGAGTCTCTTCCTGAACAAACGATTGCCCAAGGCGGAGAAAGCAGTAGTGATCATCTGAGGAAAGGAGGCCCTGCAGTGAATTAAGTGAGTACAGTGAGTTACGTTATTCAGGGCACTGTGATCATTAACTGATGTACTAAAGCCCGTGGTGGAACAGGATATACAATTCTGTGCAATCAGGCTTTTCAACAGCTGAAAACAATGCTCTGCTAAATAAGGCTTTAAAACTATTAAGCATGAAAAAGCAAAATATACCAAGATTTCTTAGAATTAATAAGGCATAAAAGCATGTCCAGTGTTAAGTCCAAACTTACTCTGTTGTGAAGCTCAACTGCCGTAATCTTCCCCTTTTGATTTCCTCTTACAAAGTTTGAAGAACAAGACTCAAATACTTCAAACTGCCATTTAAGTTACCAATAACATCAGCAGGAAAGGATCAATTAAGTGCCCTACAAGAATGGCAAATTAGATGCACTTTATTACTGTCTTTTAGATGTCTTTATCAAGAGTTGTTACAGCTCAGTACAGAGGAAGAAGCAGAGTTTAGAGGAAGTACAACAGCTACAGCACTTTATAGAAAGGAGACTGACTGTCCCTTTAAGGTCTTGATGGTATAGCTCCACAACAGATAGAGCCCTAGCTCGTTACTAACAGCATCTCAGGTTTTCTGTCTTTTCTATATCCCCATCAAATCAATCACTTCTTCAGAAAAGAGGCTACATACCTCACTTTTGCAAAACTACTCTGATAGCATTTAAAATCGTTCTAGAAGCAAAATAGCATCTCTGAAGTATTGCTTAAGATTTACAGTCTTATTAAGAGAGCTAGAACTGCAGATTTTTTTTGCCTAAAATTTAAATCTGGGTAAGTTTTACCCTATATTGAGGATACAGCAAAAATACACACTTCATCTCTTCCCCTAGAGAAGAGATTACCGCCAGGACTGTCTGCAGGATACAGCAAAAATGAGGGTTTGTCAAGGGCCTGATTACGGTTCCGTTATCGTCTGTGCATATCTGCATCAGCTTGAGCCACAGCACTATTTAAAACTGAACGATATTTTCTCTTGGCTGACGGCAGTCCCTGAGGGAACATCCGTCAGCCAAGCAGAAGTGACTCATGCAATGCCCCAGCCTCACACTTGATACAGGCAACATCAGGGATGACTTTTGAAAGAACTGCCGCAGCCATCCTGAAACTAAGCAAATGCCTCCTTGCTGGAGTTTTCCTGCTGTGCAGCCCACCTGGGTTTGGCTTTTGTCGTGCAGCGAATGTGAAACGACTCTCCAAGTCTTTGTGAGTTTTTGAACTGTATTGTTAAGAAGAGAGTTAATGGAATTAGCTAAATCCCATCTTGGTTTAAAAATGCCTTGGAAATGAAATCTGGAAGACTGCCCCAGGTCAGAGGTGCTGAAGGCAAGCAATTTAACAGGAGCAGCTGAACTCCTGTGCATGTTTCACAAGTAACTACAAATTAATGTCTTTATGGAAACACTTCAATTAAGGTTTTAGTTGCTGATGAAGTTTTTTAAAGACTCTTGCACAAGCCAAGCATTCGAAGTGCTACTATTTGAATTGATGAACTCATCAGCTCAGTTGAAAAACATATCAGCTTGGGAATGCATTTGAAGTGTGTGTTGCATTTACACACAAATTTAATTTAAAGGAAGAAGCTCTTTATGGATTGTAAAACTAGTACTTAAACTCTGCAAATTGCTCCATCTAAACTGCTGTAATAAAAATGGCAAAAAGAAACATTCAAGGAATCATAGCCATTAGTTCCTATTTTATGCTAAATTTTATTCTACATAGCCCAGGAATGAGCAAGTGTTAAAATAATATTTGAGAAAGCACAGAACTATTTGGGAAGAAAAATATTTAAAAGGCTTGAAAAATCCAATTTCTGTATTTGTCTAGTTTACCACAGTTAATAAAATTAAGTAGAGCCTAGCTTCATCTGAGCCTTGATGAGGTGCTGTTAGTGGGCAGGTTAAAGTCCAATCAGTAATCTAGTCATGAGCGGCCTTCTACCCCACCCTCTGGCTGAGGGGAGGAATGATACAGAGTCCAACCATACACAACATCATAACCGTGCTAAAAGTGTAGTATTTTGTTTTATTTAAATAAGCATTTAGTCATGGGGGAAACTGGACATACTGCACTGTGGTCCTGTCCTCCCAGGAAAAGTGACTGGGTCACTGATACAAGCTGGGGAACTGTGCTCAATCTAAAGGCTCGTTACCCAGTTTAGTAAATTCTCTACAGAATCACAGAATGGTTTGGGTTAGAAGGGACCTTAGAGATCCTCTAGTTCCAGCCCCCCTGCCATGGGCAGGGACACCTCCCACTACACCATGTTGCTCAAAGCCCCATCCAGCCTGGTCTTGAACCCTGCCAGGGAGGGGGCAGCCACAGCTTCTCTGGGCAACCTGTGCCAGTGTCTCACCACCCTCACAGGAAGGAATTTCTTCCTAATACCCAGTCTAAATCCCCCCTCTTCCAGTTTGAACCCATTCCCCCTTGTCCTGTCACTCCATGCCCTTGTAAAAAGTCCCTCTCCAGCTTTCCTGTAGCCCCCTTCAGGTACTGGAAGGCTGCTCTGAGATCTCCGCAGAGCCTTCTCTTCTCCAGGCTGAACAACCCCTCATATTTTTGATTTGTAAATTATTTGTGAGTAACTGAACACACCAAATTTAGTGTTTATGCGTAGGGTTTTCAGAACGTGGCCTTGTACAAGGAAATACTTCTCAGTCATGGGAACTTAACAACCTCCGCGCTGACTCAGACTCCCCGCCTCGACCTCTAGGTCGCACCCAGCAAAGTGCAATGCGCCTGGGGGGCCTTGAGCCCGCTGCAAANCCGAGGCCCCGCCCGCAGCCCCTGGGCCTGCCCGGGCCCGCCGCTGCCCACCGCTATGGCGCCCCCTGGTGCCCCCAGTGCCGAGAGCTGTGCCGAGGACTCACAGCCACTGCGGGCTGGGGGCCGCCAGCCTTGTGAGGGGGGAGTCGCCCCTGCAAAAAAACGCGAAACACCCCCCCCCCCAGCAGTACAAACGTGTTCT
>VZRW01008208.1:85935-135804 GCA_013398125.1 Aegotheles bennettii | reverse complement strand
CTTACAAACGTGTTCTTTAAGTTATCAACAGATTTATGTGAAGTTGTAAAGCTTTAGAAGCAAAGGGTTAGTAGGGAACATGTTAGGAGAAACGCAGCATTTACACGCAAATCGGACCAAGAGGCCAACAGATGCACTAAAAGCTGAAATGAGAATTAATAAATGCTGTTGGCGTCTCAAGAGCACCGAGAACCCTGCCAGGAGTGTGGTACACTGGGGCTTGGTTTCAGTCAGCCATTCACTCACCCAACCACCCAGATGTCAGTGACCTGCTTCGGCCCACATTGTCCAGCCAGGCAATACCTTTCCCTGAAGTACCTGCTAGTAGAAACTTCAAATACACACCGGGAGTTTGGCAAATGGAAGAGCAAAGCCTGTTGAGGCTCTCCTCTTTGAAAAAGACTTTAAGCACCAGTGCTGGAGGTAGGATCACTGTACCTGCTCAGATCAAAACAAAGCCAGCTAGCAGCCAGGACTCCAGCTCCCCACCAGAGGCCAGGAGGCCACCTTCAGTCTAGTTCTGCCTCACTGCTGGGGTTTTACTCATTGCTGTAGAAGGTCAGAATACTCAAGGCATATATACAGCTAGAAATAGTACAGCCATGTCTGCAGGGCAGCACAACAGAGCAGTATGGGTTTGGGTTTTTTGGGGTTTTGGAGGGGGTGGATGTGAGGGATGTGTGTGTTTGGTTTTTAGAGATTCCTCAACTGAAGTACAGTTGGTGTCAAGGGTCAAGAAGACTGACTGAGGGCACGGACATAATGTGAAATAGGTTACAGTGTATGTTCTGTGCCAAAAATACCATTCTATATCTCAATTTGCTACTAGAATTATAACAGAAAGTTCTTTATAGTGAATGTAGTATGAATACAAACCATAATGCTCAACTAATTTCAGTAAATTATTACACTCAGACCAAGAAATCGTGCCGAAGTCCCACTGTCCTTGATGTCGTTATAGTGTACATCAAATAGGGATTGCACATTTCAGATAGAAGTATTTCTTTAGCAGACAAACTTATTTACTCTGTCAATTTTAAATTAGCTCCAGGGATTTCAAGGATATCCAGTAGTGGGTGGCAGGTTTGCAGATTGTTCTTGAAAAGCTGTGCACAATCTATACATACTTTTTAAATCATTAATTGTTAAAGAGCTCTGTGTCTGTAAAGCTTGAAGTCTGCAGATTATGTCCATTTTTGTCACCAGAAGCAAGCCAACACACTATGTAAGAAATTAAGAATGTCAACAGTAATATGATTTCAATTTAAAAAGAATTAAACACCCCCCAGCCCTTTACTACAGTAAGACTGTATCACCTTGAGAAAATACAAAACATAGGGTGCAGAATATACCAGTTGGTGTATCTTCTTCTTGCCATATGGTTAATTTATATTCTTCTAAACATAAAGGTTTTGGGTCCTCCCTTTGCTCCCAAAATGTGGACAAGTTATGATTTGAAAAACAAACCTGAAAAAGGAAAATAATGCAGACTGATTCTTTAATAAAAGTCTTTAGAGTGTATTTGCTAAACATCGTGGATTATGTATCATCTCTCATGATGGTCACCTCTCTGAATAGATCATTCAGCGGTGAAAAGTGGAGTGGGAGAGAAGCCTACTGAAAAACCCCCAAATTTACTGTGGGAAGTTAAAAAAAACCCCAAAACCCAAGAAAAGTAGTAGCATAGGAGAGAACCAGCACGGTTTCCAACAATGTTCGTACTTTCTCATCAGGTGAAGCAAGAGGTGCTTATCAAGTAAATAAGGATATTAAAAATGTAATATATTAAAGGCATTTATGATTACTGATTTCATTCTCATTGCAGATCCCAGGATACATCTGAAATAGATTAAGTTTGGTCTATCTTTAAGAAGTGGATGTAATTTAAAAAATTAACACTTTTCAGTGGGCAGAACTTTAATAACAACACCATAAAACAATTATACAAAAATCATGTACATATTTAACAGTTCTAAATAATATGTATATATATATATACTTGATCATACTTTGTGGAAAAGTAACAGTTTTAGATTGTGACTGGCTATAGCTGAAAAAAACAACACCACGTTTATTTTTTTTTTCCCAATGGAGCAGCTGGAAGTTTGACAGTTCATGAGATTTGTAACAAGAGACTTACTGTATGGGTAAGCCCATACCGTTGTTCCAGAGATGATGATTGGAAAACAGCAGCATACCTAATGTCTGTGCTGTATAGCGCTGCTTTGACAGGAGAAACAAGGAAATCTGGGTCAGAAAAACTTGTTTTTTCTTTCAGGGTGGTGGAAATCAGGCTACAAAACATGAGCCAAAAGATGAGAAGTATTGCATAGCATTTGTGTCTGCAATATTTCATTTTCCTCTGTGGCTGCTGGAGCCATAAGTGTAACAGTAAGAATTTAAAGACAAACTGGAAAAAACCAGCTGCTTTCAATTCAACAGCATACTGTATTATCATTGACCAGATTACAAAATTCAGAAGAGCTAAATACTTGGGATGTGGGGAAGGGGTTGGAGAAGAAGAAGAAAAATATTTGAAAAAAGTATTCTAGCTCCAAATAAATTTTACAATCTCAAAAAATTCTAGACGTTTCAATGATGACTGAAGTACCAGTTTGCCTTGATTTAGAAACACCGTTAAAATCTCTTAGATGACACTGGTTAAAAAGTGACAGAAGCCTTCAGCTTCAAAATACAGTATTTTTTTGTTATTAAGAAAAGAGTGAAATACTCAAAACTGGACCATTAGATTAAAGTGCTATTAAAATACAACCATGAGGGTCAATAAAAATGAAGTAATTTCTTTACATAGGTGTAAAGAGAGGCTATTTTAAGTATGTAAAGTGAATAGCTAGATGTGGGTACTTCCACAACACAGTAACGCTTCCAATTGCCTAATCTTACCAGCCAACTGTTGATATGACAGAAATTCTGTTTTACACTATAGGCCTCAGTTTTGTATCAGAATATCTACAGGTATTCCTTTCTATATTTCTTTTGGAATTTGAGAGATTACAAGTTTGGGGTTTTTTTTGTTTTGTTGTTTTTTTGTTTGGTTTTGGTTTTTTAAATTTTGGGTATCTTAATGTTTAATGAACATGTATACAAGTACACACAAGAGAAGTGTATAGGTATCTCAGTTTTAAAAGGCATGTTTTTCTTTTTCATATAATCAACATTCTTTTTTTGTAGTCTTGCTTTTCCTTGCTTCTCCAGATCCTATGATTTGTTACTCAGCTGTGCAGACTTCAAACACCAATACGTAGTACAGCGTTAAGGAATTTCCTGAGGTTTATTCATCATTATCTGTAAAAAGCAGGAGAGGGGAGATAGGTTGGAAAAGAAGAACACACACGTGCATAAAAAGTCAAGCGGAAGTTGCAAAACAACAATTTAGTAAGCAATAATATAAGAATTCACTAAGTCAGTCACCAATGAGATGGCTGTTAACAAAACTGCCTTGAAAGTGTTACGTGTACAAATACTGAACAACATTGTCATCTTCCTTGGATTAGTGAATTTAATATTGTTTCATCTCACGTGGCCTGCTTCGGTTAGAACAATCCTCTTAGTAAAGAGCAATATAGACTGTTTTCTAATTCTCATTTGAAAAAAATGCAGCATTTGAGACAGAAGCTCACGATCATGCTTCTGTCACTTGTCCTCTCTTCACCCTTTATTAGGATAGGATTTTTTCTTTAAACATCTGAAATTTAAAAAACTACTTTAAATGTACTACATGTACTTTAAATGAGTGAAATATAAAGACCTAATTTTTCTTTACGTTTTTGTAGGCTACCACAGATCTGTAAAATACAGAATTAGAACCGAAGCTCTTTAAAATAGCCACTTGTTAAACAACATTTTGCAAGATGAAAGCCAGCTCATTTTAACAGGATTCACTCAGACATCAGATTACAATTTGTGTGCCAACGTTGCAGCAAATTGTCATTTAAGCCTTTTAGTATTACTTTTAAAACATCCTTAAGGCAAAGCGGCAAGGAAAAGAAACTGCTAACACTATAGTTACCATTTTCTTCTTGTTCTATATTGCCAGTCCTTTGGACACTTGAAAAATGAACTACTACAATGTGTCTTTCCAATTCTGTCACTAAATCAATAAAGTATGGTTGAAAAAATATTTTTCAGATACTTTTCTGCCAAACTTCTATAACACAGCATGAAAACAACATGGTACTCATTATTCTTACTGAGTGGTTCTGTATCAGTAGCAAAGAAAAAAATCGGAAAATATGATTTGTATTAATTTTTTTTTTTACTTACTAAGTTTTTAAAACTGTTTTTTAATACTTTTTCCCTCCCAAGCATTTACGTATAAAAACAATAGAAAGCTGTAATCTTATTTGACTCTTTATTCACTGCTATTGCAACACATTTGTAAAAGAATTTAAATGATGCAAAAAACTAGATGTTAATGTGTTAGTGTTTTTTCAAAATTTAAATACATTAAATAGTGATAATTGCACACATTTATAAAGCCAATATATAATGCTTCTGATTTCTATAGAAATTTTAGATTTTCTTTTTCCTCTCCAGTAAAGACTTCCATCATTAGAAATCTAAAATTACATAACTGCAGTTAAATTTTTGACATGAGAGAAAAAAACTAACCAAAACCATTTCTCATTGGTAGCTGTCTGTGTGGTATTTCATGTCACAGAGTGACTCAAAGACCAAGGAACTATCTGTCTGTGTAGTCATCTGTGCTAAGCTAGGCAGGGCTGCCAAGCAAGATAAATTCCCTTCAGGTGTTACTGAGCCACCCGAAAACTAAGATGGATGGCACCTCCAACTCTATAAGTTCTTCTGAAAAATGACAGTTACAGGATAAAGAGCCACATGACATTTTCTTTTTGGGAAAGCAGTGATACTGCAACCCGTTAAAATAGATTTTTGGAAAGAAAAATGTTATTTTAGCTAACAATCCATTAATTCTTAGGATAAAATTGGTTTTAATTCTGAAAGTTTTATTCTATACTTCCATCTTCGCAGAAATTAAATAATTATACTGCACCTTTCATAATGGAACTATTGTTACAGTTGACTGTATAGGTACATACTGTTAAATCAGAGTGGTCAGCATGCTTAAGCAAAGTTTGCCAGATTTTGTTGCAGGAATAAAAATACCCTTTGTGAAAAAGATCATTTTTATCCATTTAGCCAATAAATATAACAAAGTACAGATTTGTTTTAAAAATAAATTAGAACCTATTGTATATGACCAATAAAGAACACAAGATGAGCTGTAATTGCCAAGATACAGTGATATTACCTTCTTGGTAGGCTCCGTCTGCCATCACCAGGTGAAGTATTTTGGCATACAGGTGTTTATGTTCATTTCCAAGAATAGTCTGAACGATGGTTGAACAAATATCAATGTTTTCGTCTTCATCTTCATGTATAGCCTGGGAAAAATGACAATCCATGTCATCAAAATTAAAATGGCTATAGAATTAAATAGTTCAAATTTATTAAACGCAATTAGCAGTTCAACCCAAAGTTTACCACTTCAAGCTCCTAGCATGGCATTTTCTCTGACAATATTTTAGCGTGTCAAAACAGAATAAAAGACTAAAGATTGAGTCACAGTGCAATTACCTGCTCACGCAGTAAACAGCCCTAGGTACTTGTTTCTTAAAATATTTTTCACAAACCTTTATTTTCTCATAAACTTCAATGAATTTATCAAAGCCTATTTCCTGCTCCAGGTTATATCTCAACTCCTCCAAATGGCTGAAGATACTATCACATTCTTCACACTCACTGGCAATCTCTCCATCACTATTATCTATAAAGAAAGAAAACAACAGTAAACCCCCCTCAGTTTTCCTTCATTCTTAATGTTGTTTCTATGTCCCTAAACTTGATATCCACACAGATCTCTAAAAATGCAATGAAAGCAGGCGAGCTCAGGAGCACTAGACTATGTTGGCAGATGTTCTGAACAGTCCCTTTCTTGACAGCAAAGAAATTCTGAATCCCAAATGGAAAGCATCTAGCTGTCTCCTCTAAAAACCCACCCTGATAGTCAGCCATAAGGGTACTCATACTGCAGGAAAACAAGTTACAGTCTTAAAGCAGACTTTTATTTAGCAAAGCAACCTTGGTAGGTCAAGTTCCATATAACCATTCCTCACATTTCTGAGCTGAAACTGATGCAGGGCTCAGTGGCTGTCCCGTGCTAGGGAAAAGAGCTCTTTAGTGAAGCAGCTGTCTTTTAGCAGAAAATAAAGACACATATATTAGGAATCACTTATTTAATTTCTGCACTGAGATGCATCTTTCTCCAGGGAGCAAGTCTAAAAAGCCCAGTACTAATTCAGCTACAAAGTTCCTCATTCTTTTATGAGTGCATCTCCTTTGTGTAGCATATTCAGTATGCCAACTGCCACAAATAAGATAGGCAATAGAAATCAAGATGATTTTGCTTATAGGTGACAGAAACCTTACAAATCGGTTTGTAAGTGTCAAACATGAGTTAACAAAAAATGATCTATTTAAAAATACACATAGAATCCCTATGTAAAATCCCATTATAAAACGCAAATTGCTTTTGCCCAAGAAAAATACTTCCTTAAATAAGTATTTCAACTATGAAAGGACTTACCTACTCAGGGAAAAACATACAACTTCTTAGTTTTCAGAGTCTATTATCAAATCTTTAAAAAAATACATAGTATTGCCTAGTAGGTCTATATGTCTAGTGTAAGCTATAATCCTGACCAAATCATATCCCTGATTCAAGCATAAACAGCCACATCAATAAGAAATTATCACTGAAATAAAAAGAAAAGTTGTATTTGGATTAAAAATCCATTAGATGATTTCTAATCCTGTATTTAATGTCTGTATTTGGTTTCAATTCCTGTTTGTTCCTCTGAGTTTTGAAGGCCTTCCTCTCGCCTCCCACAATGAAACTCTTACAAAATATCATGAATCTGGAAGGTGGGACACTGACACCAAATACTGTAACGCTTACAACAACAACAGAATCACAGAAACGGGGAGTACTGTATGTTATCAGTGTATAACATCAGCAATGTCAAAAAATTAAAGGAGATGGTATTACCCAAGTTTACCTTACCTTAAAATACTTATTGGAATGTATCATATTGATAATATTTTACAGGAATATTCACAGATTTTCAATTTGTTTAAAATAGTCCTCAATAAACCAAAATTACACAAAAGCTATGTTTTAAATTAGTTAGTGATTTTCTACACCTTTTTATACCTATATTTCTACATGCACTTTATTTTACAGCAGTAGTAAAATATTGTATTTCAACCAGAATTAAAAAACACAGAACTGAGACTTCAGGACACCACTGTGCACAGCTAATGCAAAATGCTAAAAGCAGTAATAAATTTTTCTGTCTCATTTTTAGTTTGACTGCATTAATAGCTATTTTGGATTAAGGACAAGGTTAGTAATTTCATGTTCCCTTCCACTGCCTGTTAAATTACTTAATTGTAGTGTAAACTGGATCCCAGATACTCCAGTCATGTCAATTGCTATTTCTTTTTCACTCTTACACTGCAGCCGTGAATTATTCAAAACATGATGTGCAGAGCCTTTGATCTTCCTTGAAGAGAAGTTTTAGACAACTGGAGAAAAAGTGAAGTATAATCACTGCCTAACAAAATCGACATTCAATTTGCAACATTGAATGTTGCTTAGATGTTGACCTTAACATTCAGAAAGTCTAAATATTATCTGATTTTTTTAAACTTCTGTATAAAACCTATTAATTAGAGCTTTATTTCATTGTAAGTATACAATGAGACATTGTTCTGTGCTTGAATTGTTAACATCAATAAATAACTTATAAAACCAGTATAACAGAAATTATACCTGACTGCCATTCTTCATTAAGTGCACTTTCACTGCTGGGATTATTTTCATCTCCTTCATCCAGCTCTGTACCATTTGTTATGCATTTGATGACATTAGCCTTTAAAGTAGACTCCTCCTCTTCACTGAATTCCTCACTAGGCTGCTCCCTAAGCAGTTGTTCCATTGAGGCCCGGAGTTCCTGCAAATCTGTATCTGCCTCCACAAACATACTAGAAGAAAGTGATATATAGTTTATAAAATTAGTACTTTAGAAGACAAACTCTGCAGGAAGAGTTCATTTCTTTTTTTAAGCCGTCAAACTGGAAAGCTAATGTAGCTGGGGGGGAAGAAGAGACAAGTATTTGTGTCCTCAATCCAACATGATTACAGCACTGATACTATTATAACATGCATGACATAGGGAATAAAGATTAGTAAAACAGCTTCTAGACCTTTCCGTAAAAATGTGATGACAGGTCCTCAATTCAACGTTATTAGTAAGATAATTTCAAAATCTTTGTATTTGTGCACTATTATAGAACCCTGGCAAGTATAATGCTCTCAATCCATATAAAAGTGTGTCTGGAGCAAAGAGAGATCTAGATCTCATCAGAATAGATACACCAGATGATTTTATCCCTGCAGACTACCCAAGCTGCAGGGAACAGTCAAGGGCCAAGGTCTGATTTTGAAGCCCCTGAAAGAATTTGGGAGACTTGAAGGACATCTCAATACTACAGTAGAGAAGACAGATGAAGCAAGATCCCCAGAACATATGAAAAAAGTAAATATTCAAGAAATCTTTATTTCTAGAAGAGTGGTAGCCATTGACTTTGATCTGCTTCAGCAGAATGCAAGGTGCAGAAGCCAGACAGAGTAAGATCTTAGATGGAATTTGGAAAGGAAATTCATACAGCTATTGTAAGCAGTACACCCCATCAGTTTCTCAATTCTCTGGAACAAGACTCAAAATAAATGGTGGTACAATACAGGATTTTTAAAATTTGGGTAAAAACACTATGCTTGTATACTGTGTGCAACTGTTAGTGCCTAACCAAAAATACTTTTGATCTAAGATGCCTGTTGAAATACTTGATAAACTCACGTATCCTCAGAATCAGAAGGTCCTTCTTTGGCTTGCTCATCTTCCGTATCATCTGTTTCAAGATTATGTTGATGCTGCACATCCGCTACACTGGGAACATCAACTAAAGTTCTGTACAGTTTGCAAAGATCTGGGAGTGAACATGTTCTTAACATCTGCAAAGGTAATAGAAAGCCTGTTTGGTAACAATACCAAAGATGGTCTGAGGTTAAAAAATACTTTAAAATGAGATCTTTTTTTTCATCCATTTTCATATGAAGGTCAATTTAAAAAAAAACAAACCTATGTGTCCAGCACAGATACTCTAATTGTTGAAAATTTGACATCTTGAATTTTGCCTCTCAGCTGAAAGGAAAGCATTCCTCTGCCTTCACAGGTTACAGTGATTGAAAAGCTTTAAGAACATCAGCTGACATACAGAACCTGGTTCTGTGCATATTTGTTTGATACCTTGACGTCTATCTAAAGAAAAGGAACACTGCTGTAGATAAACAATATATATATGCAATTGTTTACAATGTATGTATGCCAGTCACTTACAACCATTTTAAGTAGGTGACAAAGGAATATTTTTTAATTTACATTTTATCATATCTCTAGGTTGGTCACTGAAAACAGTAACTTTTGTTTATAGTGTATTTCAAGGCGGTTCCATAGTTTTAGAAAGAAGTTCATTACAAGAAGTATTAGAAAGAAGTTCAAATTACAACAGTAATTTGTTGCAATGGAAATAAAGCAACATGGAAACAAACTGTTTGATCAGTAATCTACTAGATCTCCCTTTTAAGAAGTCTAAGAATCCCCAAAAATTACTAAATAGTCACCACAATATTAATAAAACAAGAAACAAGACCTAATCTACACTAAGAAGTATTACCAGTAAGCCTCACCTTCCTTCAGCAGAGCTCTGAACACACGCGTGTTCGGTGTTTGCTCTTAATCAAAACCTCTAAATTTTAATGAACAAAATAGTTCATCAGCTGCAACTTATAACAGCACAGTGCATTTATATACATGCTCAAATATCACATCTCTGGTAGCACATGGCCAGAATATTACTGCCATCAAAGGAGTAACCACTCTTTTTGACCACTACTACCAAAGTGAGGGAACAATTAGAAGATTGATTTTATGCCATCATTTGAAAGTTTCCAGGTATTTAGAAAAACACCTCTTTTCCTATCAGCCAACTCCTGTTAGCATACAGACCTGCCTACAGATAAGCCACTAACTCTGTCTGCCCTGCTAAAAGTTTCCTTAGTTTCTGGGCAAGAGCTGCAGCACAGGTGTATTTGGGAAATTCCGGAAAGTTACACCTGCAGATGCTGCAAAGAAATACTGAACATCCTCTTGTTCCAACCAAATGAGGAAAGGGAATTTGTTGCTCTCTTTCATCAAGTCTACTGCAGCACTAACAACAACACAGCTGTTGCTTTTCTCCAAGTTCTCTGCTGTTATGTAGGGATCATCTGGTACTGCATTAACAATTGTGACAAACACTCATGGCCAAAACACATGTCAAGCATGCAGTAGCAAGTGACATACTGAAGCTGTTCATATTGATACACTGAAGAACTTCATTGTAAAGCATACCCATTACTTTCTAAATCTGATAAAGGTACAAGGAAGGTTCATCTCCCCCTTTACTCATAAGTTAGCTTTTCTGTAATCATTGTCCAACTGTCAGATAAACAGCTCCATAAACTAGGGAAATTAATGATAGACTAACTTTCAAGGAATCAAAATTACTTATAGATCGATTTACGCGAATATACGGATCTTGTGAAAACAGATGCAAGCTTGTCAAGAAGCACTATCCCTGATATTCTGCTTCCTAGCAATGCATCAACCAATGGATACTATTCAATATTCAATTAATCATCAATAGTGCAATTCTTCCATGCAGTCACAAAAAAAGACTGGAAGTCAAAAGAAGAAACATTCTTCCTTATCTGGCATTCCACTGCCTAGGAAATCCTTTACTACATTTTGACTGAACACAATTCAGGCGTGCAAGTTTTCAGGGAACCCTTGCCACCATTGTTTCTCCAAAAAGCAGCTGCTCTTTTATGTACTTTCCACTTTAGAACCCAGGCAAGTATCGCACATAATTTAAGAAGTCTGTTTCATCTACTAGTTCCATAACTATTTTTAAAATATTTTAAATTCACATCAAAACCACATTGTTCCACGCTATGCTCATTACACAGACTGTGAGCTGCCACCCAATTCTATGGAGCCGGTCAGGAAACTCCCAAGAAAGCAGTTAGTTCCATTCACTCTTCTTCAGTCTTTCTGCCTCACAGCTAGAACCTGTGGTAGTTGGTTAAATCCTACAGGAAAAAACCCAATCACTTGGTTGCCAGAAATGACAAGATAACCTTGCTGATCTGTTCAGTGTTTATGTTATGATGGTAAGGTAGCAGTAAGTCTGAAAAAATGCAGGAAGGAGAGAAAGCAGATAGGGGAGGTTAGGAATTTCCCTATGAACTCCTGCAGTTATGTCTCCACAAACACCTGGACATAGAATGCTGAATGGTGAAAGCAGAGACTCTCATCGCTGCACAACTCCTGCTGATACAATGGACACAGTGCAGTCATACAGCAGGGCAGACATGGCTAGGCAAATACAAGTACCTGCTGAAACAGTTATGCCATCTGTCCGGCCTAATTCAGCCCCAATAAGATAAGAACAATAATACTACAGAAAAACAAGTGTTCCTTTTATTTTTTTAAACTTGCCTTTGGATCGTTTGCATCAAAAAGCCCTGTAGAAAGTCCAATCAGCAATGAGCTTTTGCCTTTATTTTTTGCTGGTGATATGGAACGTGAACAAGGTCCAAAAGGCTCTTCCTGTGAAGACTGAGCTGACAGAACTGGCGAGGCTGTTGGTACAGCTGCAGTCTGTATTACCCTCTGGAATAAGGGTTCAGGTTGCAGAGAGTCACTGGGACAAGTTTCTGATGTGGTAAAAGAAAGTTCGTTACAAAGCAATTAAAAGCTCCAAGCTCTTCAGCCAATGTAACTAAAGTGAATACGACTAACTCATTTCTGTTTTACAATTAAAGGCAAAAATAGATAGCACTGTAAAAGTATTAAAATCCCTCTAGATTATTTTATTAAATACATTGCAATGTGTAATTCTCCCATTTTAACCTTTTGAAAGTATACAGCCCTGAACTACAGTCTGTTCTGTTCTCATGCCTTCTAGCTTCTCAATTTCAGGCAGGGACCGAATAATATGGTGTCATCCATTTTAATCTGTTGCTTCTTGCCTTATACTAGGTTTCTTCAAAGCTAACTCAAAATAATTCACCCAAACACTGGGAAAAAACCCCTAGTTTGCTTAAGTCACCCATAAATAGGTGCAATACTATCACCAACGATACTTCACAGTATTGCTGACATACTTTCTATTCTGCTGTAAAATATGAAGACCTTCTGAAGTTACTTCAAAGACCTCCAAGAACAATGAATTCTTCTATGCAATAAAGGTAAAAGATTATCATTAGCAGCTGCTTAAAACATTTTTTTTTATCCAAGCTGCAGCTTAATACTATTTTGAGATGTCTATAATAAAACACTTTTACTAAGTAAAATAATCAGATTTTGTAACATTTTAAATAGTCATTTTAAAAGATTGTAACATTCAGAAACTTGACATTCACTTTTAAGTTTCAGTGTGGGCCACTGCTCTGTTCATCTATACATAGTGCAGCTTTCTTGTTACATGTTTTATTTCAAAGTGGCAAAAATAACACCTATAATTTGTCTTTCCTAATCCATCAGGAATTTGCTTTTCAGAAGGATGAACTAAAAAGAAAATTAAAACAGAAAACCTGCTCTATCTGAGTTGGTGAAGAAGTGAGAAGGGATGGCTCAAGTACTCCATACTGCCAGCTACAATAAACAAAATGAGAGTTTGACTGACCTTCTGGAGCTTCCTTTTGTGGTTGCACCTTGTCAAGCACTGGTTTCTCAGAAGCTGCCTCATTTCTTCTGTCATATTGTGCCCTATTATAAAAATACCACATCCAGGGGAAATTCCACGTAAAAAATAGTCATCAGTCTACTGAAAAAAGTCACCAAGTGCAGTAAAACGAACATGGCAGACAAGCAATGACGCTTCATCTAAGCTTAACATTTTAACTGATGTATCTGGATCCTACTAATTTAAAGCTAGTTGTTTGAACTTGAGAGAGAGGGATAAGAAGAACAAAGTACTTACTTATCCTCTTTCTCTTTTACCCACACTTCATTAACAGTGATGGGAAATTCCTTACTCTCCTTACTCTGGTGCTTTTTATCTTCTTCTGTTTCTTCCAACATTTCTGCTTCCAAATCATCAGGCTCTAAAATTAATAAAGTCATATACCTCGTTAAAAATGAAACCCAATCAAGCAAAATGCAGGAGAGGCTATACATCTTAAGATTACACTTAAATCCTTCAGCTTTAGTAATTTTCTGCATTTTGCAGAAAGAACTGAAGTTTTGTATCCCCAGAGCTAGAAATTTGTTTCTGATACAAGAAAGGTATCTCAAAGCTCTAATGAACTATGCCTTCTAAAAACCTCAGCAGCATTCCCCCAGATGTCAGCATAGTGCTGGTACCATACAGGGCAAAAAAACCCGAAACAATCCAACAACAAAAAATCTGAAGCACTTTAGAATTCCTTTTGTATTTTAGGGAGCTTTCTGTAAGCATACAGAAAAGATTTCTGGAAATTTACAAAATATGTTAGTGAATCAAATTACAACACAGGCATAGAAAGCCCTCAGTCCTACTTAAAAGGTGGTAATAGAAAAAACTGTACATTACTAGATAAAAAAAGTACACAGGATCATTACTTCCCTCACTGAATTGGAAAACAGATTGTAATTAGAATTACTAATGAAATGACTTACCATCCAGCATAACAGGTTTGCTCTGCACCTGAGTAGGTCCAGCTCTCTGAGATTCTTCTGGTATAGCTGTGTCAGACTCTGTGACACCAACTGGTACTGAGAACTGAGCTCCGATAGTAGGAAAAGCTTTCTCTTCCTTCTCCTCTTTTACAATTAAGGACTGATGATCTCCTTCGACAAGTTCTGCAGTACCCAACACAAAATTATTCTATAATTTAAACAGTGCTTTGACACAGTGTGATAATAAATTACAGTAAACTATGCAGTAAGTTGAGATTTTTTTGTTTCTTTAAAGGAAAATAGAATAGAAAAGTTTACATGCTTTTATCTTAACTACTTTGAAGAGGAAAGCTAGAAATATTAAAATTTTAATTTTACTTGCTACATCATCATTAGTACAAGCTTATACTTGAAATAAACATCAGTCCTTTTGTCCTCGGAAAGTACAAAAAGCAGCTGATGAGAAAAAAATATCCACTGATATGGTTAGTCACATGCTAACAAGAAGGTTACAGGACCTATCTAGTACAATGTTCAGTTGCTAACACCCTTTTAAAAAACAGACTTGTTTCTATCAATAAGCAAAGTCCAAGGCTTTTCAACAAAACGGAGATCCTTCCCTTTCAGCACATCCTTCTTAGTTTCTTACCACTTAACTGGGTTTGAAATATTTTGGTGTCTTCCAGTATCAGCTTGTGCTGACATTTAGAACATTCAAAACCAAGGCACCATCCAGAAGAGGAAAGCATGAGTGAGGACAGAATATGCTTTTATAACTTCAAAATTGTTCTCAGTAGACAAACTGGCAATCTGTCACTTCCTACACTTGCAGTGCAGATAATTACCAGCTGTGCTTACCATTTATCACATCTAACTCCTCGAGCAAGTCAGTTTGCAGCTGCAACTCCGCTTCTCCTAAGATCTTCAGGACCGAGTCAGTAGGGCTTTTACCCCAGACTTTCCTGTGGGGTTCACAATTATCTAAAGGAATTACTTCCCCCACAGTTTGACCTGCTGGGACACAAATACAGAAACTTCTATTCACTTTCTCTATAACAAACAACTTCCACAAAACTAAAATTACAAAGCTAGAACTTATGTCACCTCAACCCAAGTCAGACAACTTAAAGAGTGTGCTCAAAAGTTTACAGAGTTTTTCCTCTGCCAATTCTACTTAATAACAGGAGTTATTCAATGCCAGTTAATATCTGCAACTCAATAGCAGCAGGAGATCTTTTCAGTAATTCAGGCACTCCAAAAGAAAACAGTATGAGAAATGTTTAAAACTGGCACGAGATGGTCTTAACTTTACCTGAAATGGGAAACTAGAAAGTCTCTTGTCCTGCTATCCTTTGGCATTTTTTTCTGTTATTTCTCTCTCCAAGGAAAACAGAGGATATAAAGCAACAAATAGAGCAAAAGAAGTTTCTTTATCTTCCAACATTTTAGCTGTGTAAAACTACTATGCTATGAAGTACATCTGTCACATTCTCCATGATAATTAATAATACAATGAGACAGAACCTTAATAAGACACGCTGAAACCACGAAAGAGGTCTTCCACCCAGAAGACCAGAGAAGGCAGATAGAAAATCTGAGAAGACAGGCTTGACTTAAAACAAGAAAAAAGCTAAGATGCACGCAATAAAATTAACATATATAAATTGAGAAAACCCTCAGTTTTTATTGTTCTACTAACAATACAAAAGGATTTTTAATTTAAATAAGAAACTTTCATATCTTCAGTGCTTTTCATTCTTTCTGTTAAATTAGTGCCTATTTAAAAGACACAAAGAAAACTCAAAGAAAGTAACCATGCATTTAATATGGTAACTATCTGTTGAAACTAGGACATTATTTGTTGAATCTCCTGCAGGCCATTTAGTTACTCAGCCTGTGCCTTATTGCCTTATCCAAGGGAATACCTAACCACCTGTTTTTCAGAAGACACAAAACTGGTAACAAGATGATAATAATAAACAATACTTGCTTTATAAAAACAGACACTACACGTGGTAAACTGATTTGCTAATATCATGGTGACAAAAAATGTACTCACAGTCTGTTCCGGAGAGAGAATCTTCCATTGATAACTGAGCTAGAGGAACTACCAACTCAGATGCCCCAGATTCCCATTTTTTGCGATCTCCTAGAATTGCATGTTCACCTTTTTGTTGTTCCTTCCCATCTTCAGACCCAGCTGATTCAGATATATTTTTACACTCCTTTTTTTCTTTCTCATCTTCTTGAGCTTTAAGATTTTGATTTAATCTTCTCAGTATTTCTCTTTTATTCTGAAATAAGGGCCAACACATACCACTTAAAATAGTACCTTTCTTAAAAAGAAAACTAAATTAAACTGAATACAATTTGACATACTTGCACTGCAAAATCTGGCTTTTTAATTTCCTCCTCAGCTTCCTGGACAGCAGCTACATTTTCATCCTTAAATTCCAGGAAGCATGAAAAACAATGTAGAAGAATATGTCAGAAAAAAATAATCTTGAGAATATTAATACATCACCTCTAAAATCTTTGCACTGACAGCTGCAGACAGACTGAAACAGAACATATGATACTTCTGTTTTTATGCGGCTTCCCAAAGACAGAATTTCAAGGGCAGCTTCCATCTTTGAACTATTTACTATTTGAAAGCAGTGAGCATATGAATCAGACTCAATTTAAGCAGACCAGTGAGAGATCAGAGTACGAAACATGTAGAGATAAAGCTAGATATGACCTCTACAGCAAAATGCTATCAAATTTCAGTGCTAGAAATTAGTAATTCTATAAGAGAACGAAAAAAAGTGGTAATGAGTGTCAAGGAGCACCTGTACAGAAAAATACGAGAGAAGAGAAACTTCAGTGATAACAGCACATACATAGTATCAAGTCGATAAAGAATAAGAAAACATTAGTTCCTTGATACTTGAAAACATATCAGAAAGCCTGCCCATATTAAGTCGATTGAGACTAGGCAGATGTACCATTACACTAAACTAAAACAAATATTCTATTATGTGGTGCATTTTTCAACAAAACTTTCTGCATCATTCTTAATGTGCCTCAATTATAGGAGCAATGAAGTTGTGTAAGACCTACCAGGCTTCCAAAGGAATCAATCTGAGCTTCAAAATTGTAATAGTAAATAGTAAATATGTAAAATAAACTAAAAATTGAAGACAAAAATGGAGAATTTATGATCTTTGTGTACCAGGCTTGTCTACTTCAATTGCTCGGTGTGCTAATTTTTAGTCAGTGATAGTCACCATCTTGCATTACCGTAAGACAAACAACCCACGTGGGAAAAACGTTCTAATAATTTAAGTATTTGTCAAAACAGGATTTGTTTATTTTTCTAGCTATTTACTGACATCTTTCATACCCTATTTAGCACTAAATTTCACTATACTCCCATAGTCATAACCTTTAGGGCTAAATACAGTATATAATTCCACACTACTCTGAAATCTAGAAATAGCTTAAGTAAAAAAATCCAAAAGTTAGCATTAAAATTAACAGAGATTGTGTTAAAAACTCAAATTGTACAAACTGTCCTGGTTTAAGAGTACCAGGATAACAATTTTCTATGCTAACCTGAGCCCTGTTGTATGTTCAGTTTCATAATTGTTATGTAAATCAAATGGTGGTGGTTGAGGTAAATATGCAAGCATTTACAATATCAGGACACAAGATCACAGAAAATAGAAATTAGAAAATCTCTAATACTGTTTTAGACAAGAAGAGACAACACCATCAGATTCAAGTCTCTTAAACTTTATATTCTCTGTTATAATGAACATGTACTTTCAAGCTCACTAAAAACAAGTCTTAATATAAAATCCTTTTATCATTCAAAATTTATTTTCTCACTTTCACCAGGTTACAAACTCCTTAACTACCCTCTTCAAGAGGCTGATGAAAATGCTGGTTAGTTGTTGTCTTCTTCCACTAATCATGACTGCCTTGATCAAAATTGAAATTGCAGCCTACGGTTCATCATAAATAAGCCATTTTGTTCAAAACTGATTGAGTTTTAGAGTACAGATGTATTTCAACAGCATCCAAGTTTTGGGTTCTTTTTACTTTTTTTTTTCTTTCCCTAATTAGAAGCAACAAGTATTCTTAATCGTTTTTTCTACCTAATCTACAAATTCTTCTAAAAATTCTTTTTCAAATCAGGTTGGTTTTTTTTCAATAATTTTACCCTCTTAGCAAAAGTACCTACCACACCCACTTCCTTCAAAGCAGAAGTCATGGAGATGACTGGTATGCCAGGCTTCACTGGAAGCTGTGGCTTAGGAAGAGCTGCTCCAAGTTCTTGTAGTCCATGCACAGTACTGTGTTCTGTAGCTCCCACATGAAAAGGCACATTAGGATTCTTTACTCCTTTTGCTACCAGCTGTATTAAACAAACAAACAAATAAATAAAACTTACAGAATCACAGAAGGGTTTGTGTTGGAAGGGACCTTAATCACCATCTAGTTCCAACCCCCCTTCCATGGGCAGGGACATCTCCCACCAGACCTGGTTGCTCTAAGCCCCATCCAACCTGGCCCTGAACACTGCCAGGGAGGGGACAGCCACAACCTCTCTGGGCAACCTGTGCCAGTGTCTCACCACCCTCACAGGAAAAAATTTCTTCCCAATATCCAATCTAAATCTACCATCTTTCAGTTTGAAAATGTTACCCCTCATCCTATCACTATATGCCTGTGTAAAAATTAACTTCAAGACTTTGCACATTAAACACAGTATTATCAAACAAGCCTCATGTAAACCTTAAAAAAGGACAATAATGCCACACATTCTCATACAAAAGACAACTGCCAACTGCACATATAAACAATTTCCAGCTTATCAATTTCACAACATCCTGTTCTTTGTAGTGATATTTTAATAGTCGGACTTGTCACTCCACAGAACACAGAAGCAAATGAAGATTACATACACTTTGGTAAGTTACAGATCATCAATAAAATGCTTAAGGTAATCCTAATGATTCTTAGGTTTGATGTTCTTAAATTCTTGAACCAAATTCTTCATTCAAGTATTCCTAAGATTAGGTTTCTAATGAGGGAATTCTGACTGACAGATGTTCTCCTCAGTTTTAGAAGACTGATTATCTAAGCTTGAAAAATCACAGCATTAGATTTTAGTTACACAAAGATATGGCACTACACACTTTGACTGAATGTAACATTTATTTTCTTACATGTTCTTCCCAGGCTCTTTTTTCTCTTTCATATGCTTCCTTTCTCTTTCGCTCTAATTGTTCTTTCAGAACTGCAGCTCGAGCATTTGCTTGGGCCTGTAGTAAACAAACAAGCAAAGAAAGACCAATTTAAAATCATAAAAAGCGTTAGTATCCCATTCTGTGGAACATTTTTAAAAAAACATTCTTGGATTACTTCCTCTTGCTTTCTCTCACTTGTTATTGTATAGACCGTGAAGGGAGGATTCCACTGAGAATCAGAATCGCCACAAACTGTAACAACTGATCTTCTATGTTAAAATAATGACAACTCAAAAGTTAATTACAGTTTTAGTGTACACAGTAATCTTAAACAGCATACTTTAAAATTGGAATATCTATTTAAAATTAGTTTTGAAGCTAAACATATTAATCATAAAATATTAAATATTCAATTTAAACTTTACATGCTCAACACAAACACAACAAGCTTCAGTCGCTGTTTCACCTCTAGTTTTAAGGTTAGGCATAAGGTTAGCTTGTTTTTGTATTGCTCTTTGCAGATGATGGGGGAAAAAAATAAATCATAGAATAGAGCACATAGAATACTTGCTATGTATAATAGAGATAGTTATTGATAGAAGAACACCACGGGGAATAAAGTTTCAATCAAACACTGGATTTCTGTGAAACACATTTACTTTAAATGTACTTCATCGCACGGGTATACAGCTCACCTTCCAATCCACATGTAGTCCATGCTAGCACATGTAAGGAGTTTTGTCCTCCTTTATTCTTTTAACTAAAATAAAGTTGTTGTTCTTTAAGGTATATCTTCCTTTCCCTTTCAGTATCAATATGCTATCTTAGTTATACTGAAATGCCTTTAGGACTAAAGCTAATTTAGACAAAAATCTCAAAGGCAGAGACAGGAAAAATCCTTCACTTGCTACACTATGTCACGACATAGTTTTAAAATTACTGAGATTAAAAAGTTGAACAGAGTTGTCACCTCAATTCAGTTAAAATATCCACTAGAAGATGTTTCTATATGAACAAACTATTGATAGCAAAATGAAATGTAAGAAACTTCATGAGAGATGAAACAAATCTGAAAACAGTAAGTTCCACCTCCTCCCTCCCAACAATTACCTTCTGTGCTTCTATCTTTTTGCGTTTCAGTTCGGCTTCCTCACTTGATTCTTGTCCATCAGAACTGCCAGCTTCATTCTGCAAAGTAAGAGTCCACAGAGAATTATCATTAATTTGTGCATTTAAAAGCTGAGTGATGTAAGCGACTGCCCGGATTGCTCTGATTGACTGTATGACTAACACGGGTCATAATTCCACCAGGTAATTCCCAATCAAATGTAAAGTCTACTTGGATAGAACTTCATCTTTGAGATTTGTGCAAGTTTCGTTTATTTGTTTGGTTTTGGGGGACAGGGGTTTGGTTTTAAAAGATATGAAGCTTTTACAAGCCAGGAAGAAAGTAATGTGCCTACTGTTGCAAAGGAAGTGACCTAACCATGCTGGGCTCTCACCTGCCACCCTTCATCACTGTTGAATGCTCTGCCCATAAGGTATACAGAAAGGTTTCATGCTCTAGAATTCCGGTTTCTTCCATTTTATGTGCTCCAAAGAAGGTGGAATGGGTGAGGGCAGGAAATGGTAACAGGTAGGAATATATAAGGTCTACCTTTGAATCTCTGTTTTCAATCTCTCTTACTTCTTTCCTTGGCTTCTGCATATTCCTATTTGCAGAACAGACTGATACAGCTACAAGAAAAAAGTTCTGACAGGAGCTTTTTATTGCGCATGACCAACTTGTGCAGACCTTTGATTTAAAATAAACTATTTAGAAGGCCTATTTTGTAGACTTCTTGCGGTATAAGATAAAGAGCATTATTAGAAGTAATTTGGCAAAACACAAGGAACAATTTTAGATAAATTTTTAAGTGAAAGTAAAAAAAATAAGGTCATGCCCACCCTGGTTTCAGTCAGCTAACAGGAAAAAAAGATGACTGGAAAAAACACTGGAGACAGAAATTGGCAGTCTTCATAGGCAAAGGAATGAATACATATATTCATCTATTGTGTACAAAATAGAATACTATGCAGTATAGGATACTATACAGCAGCGATAGATATAAAATTGTTAATCAATGTAGGGAAATAAACAGCTGTGACAAGATTTGGTCTGAGATGGTATTCCTCTAGAAGTAAACCTCCATGCTAAAGTTTGAGTCCACAGGTCATCAAGAAAAAAGCCTCTTAAACTTGGTCTCTGAATTCTGAAAATTAGTTTAGGCATACTTGCTGGAAAGATATTAATCTATTCTCTGTTCCTTTGGAAGTGGCACACCTTCTGGGGCATACAACACTACCCCAGGTAAGGCACAGTCACTGGAAAAGGAAGTTAGGTTCCCGGTATGCCCAATAACCCATACAGAGAATTAATGCCATGGTCACAGTAACAGCACTCTCGTTTGATTTTACTTTGGCCTTCAGAGAAAAGGTTTCTGGAGAGTACTTTTACTGCTGCAGACAACCATACTACAGGTAGAGCGTGGGTGCTCCTAATTTTGAGAGGAAGAATTGCAGCTGCTCAGTGAAAAAAATGAAAGAAACAGCACAGTACAGCAACGGCTCTACTGGTAACATTTTAGCACTGTCCTCAGTATTTTAAGGGTACTCAAGAAACACAGCAAGATTTCACAGAGCTGTGTATTGAGACTACTAGTCCCAGTGCAGCAGTTTTGAAGCTTGTCCAAAACAGCAGAGGAGACACAATTATGAGTGAAATTAGCACCAAATGAACTTAAGACAGCACGGGCTTATGGTGCATCATCTTAGCATTTTACGTGAGCCAGTGCTAGTGATAAACTTCACTGGTCAGTCTCTACAGTAACTTTAAAGACTTACAAGACCTTGATTTTCCTCATGCTCCTTAAGGCAAACTTAGGCAAATGGCCCATGTTAGTCCCATGACAGACTTAGCAACTCGCACATCTTTCAAAGCTTGCATAGTCTTCTCAGGTAGAAATGTACTTAATTTTTGCTCTGGATCACTCATTTTAGATTTTAAGGGGCATAGGTTCCTCTTCAATGCACTAAAGAATTTTTGCACCTCCATCAAGGGAATGAATTTGACTCTCTTGCGTTTCATCAGTGAGATGCAATCAAGGTTAAAGAAAATAAAGAAAACCATTCAAAAGAAGTCACTAATATAGGAAAAAAATACAGTATTTTAGAATTTTTTAAAAAACCACAAGAAACAGCAACGCGGAACTCTTTAGGGACAGTGGTCCAAAGAAACTGAGTGGTACTGGGCATGCTCTTACCTTATATGTCCACTCACTATACATAAGATGCATGAAAACACTTAATATGGGTGCTTATGGGGAGGTACATTTACCAAGTTTTAAAGTCAAAAAGTACAACGTGAATATATAAGCAGGTAATCACTTGAGGAAATTCAAACACTCTGTTAAGACACATGGACAGGAAGGGGAAGAACAGACAGGAGTACAAGATCACACAGTAGGTTAATGAAAAGATGGAAACAAACTCTGGATCATAATTACTACATACATTGCCCCTCAAATGAAACGTTTTAAACAAGTGAATGGGTTGCTTCCAATGGGTGCCTTGAATTATTCATTTGACACCTTAAGAAGTGTTCATTCTGACTTCTTTAGAAGCGTGTCATTTTGGTTTTGTTGTTTTACAAACACATTTTGGAAAAGTGATGTTTGAAAAAAAGTGTATTGATTAAATTGACCTCATGCCAGGTATTTCTGACTTTAATACACACCTACAGTATGTATGAAAAGAATCACTTCACATATATTCTGTGTGAGTATTGTCAGAAACAATTCTGGAGAAGTTCCTATAATTAACAGCAAATAAATATAGACGTGTCAAATTCAGATGCAACTTTACATTTTTAAAACATTGTTAGTTTACAGGCACTGAAGCTGCACCCCAGCACTGAAATAACAAACAGATTTTGCATATTGTGGAAGAAGAGATGGAAGTAGACTAACTGTGTAACAGATTTAAAGGCCAAAAACCTACGTCTACACAAAAAACTGCCCAAGAGAAGAATCTTCCCACAGTCATAAAAGAATACACCCTACAGCCAACTTCTCTAAGTATTTAATCTTATTTTTCAAACCAACCTTCTCTCCACGAAGTTTTGCTCTAATCTGTTGACGTTCATTGAAGTTCTGTAGCCGGATCTGTCGTAATCTTGCCAAATATTCCTAAGGGAAAGAAAAGAAATAAGTTTCAGTTATACTGAAACTGCGTCCAGTATGGTTAACTTAAAATACATAAGATTCCACAAAAAAATAAGATGGGTGAAATACACCCCCCCCCCCATTATTACTATCACCATATTAGCATTAACATCTCCAGCAAAATTCTCATCTAATGAAAATAAAGAGAACTGGAACTTTTGTTTCCCAGTATTAAGCTATTATTACATTTTATATCATTGATGGCTAGAAATGCTTATATTTATCACAACAGGATTAAGATATACAGTCACAGCTGTAAGTATGCACATTCAAGAACCTCTCTGAGACAAACTGATGTAGACAACTATTATTTTGATAATAAAGAAACCCCACAACAACACACAGACCCAACTTCTAGAACTTTATACAGTAAATAATTTCCTCTGAATTTCGAAAGTCCTTTTATTTTGTTACACACATGAACCATGCAGGGAAACTAGGCACAGTCAAGGTCAAAACTGTGTGACGAGCAAAGTGGCAAACATGCGGCAAGCATACCTCTTCTTCCTTGTTTCTGGATTTTCTTCCTCTTGCAGAAATGGGCCTGCCTCCATAGATATCTGCCACGCTTTGCAGTGTACCCTGTTTGCCAGTTAATGGTATCAAATTTAAGGTGGCTGGGGCGATAAAATTATCTGCTTTATCCAATAACTATTCACTTATAAGAAACCAAGTCCATCAATGATTTGCAGTTGTTCCTAAGTTAACCGATAACTCCTTTTCACTTACACAAAACATATGAAAGCAGAAACTAAAAATCCTGTGTAGTCAAAGAGAGAGACTAGAGCTTTTAAGAATATAGTTGCCTTCTGCCTGCAATTCTGATCTTCTCTTATGTTCAAAAGCCTAAATTCTGACAGGCACCTGTTTTTCTGCAGCTGGATTACATACAAATTGTGGCATTTCTGCCATTGTTGAGCCAAGCCTGAAACAAAAGTGGAATGTTTATGTTCTTAGGTTAAGCTTTTCCCACAGTGATCACTTTTTAAAAAAATATACTAAAAATAGCAAACTCAAAAGCCTACTAAAATACTTTAAGATATATATTACATCTAACAAGCTATGTTAGATGCCCAGTGCGTATGCATCCACACTGTATAACCTTGATTAGTGTGATGTACCCAGTGTCTTGTCACCAAAAGGATTCAACCTTCAAGGAAGACCAACACAAAACAGTGCAAGAATCATTTATTTCCAGGACTGGATTAAAATCCAAAATATTTAAATTATTTTGTTCATGATATATTATAAGTCTGCTGAACAGGTTAAAAATAACTTGATGTGTTAACTCAACATGCAATAAAGACAGTAAGCATACACGCAATAGTTACATGGGCCTTCTGCCTTATAAAATACCAGGGCTTTAGCTTTCTCAAGCTTGAGTGTAGAGAACCACAGGTAAGGAAATACTCCAGTTAAGTTCTTGATAAGGAGGACTGAATCCAAATATTCTGGCTAAATAGTCTCTCAGATTGAGCAAAAAATCAGTAACTCAAGGAAAGAGCACATTTCTGCACCTCTGTGGTTTAAGTGACTGGGGGATCAGAGAACAAATTAAAGGAACCATCTTGTGGATAAGTAGCATGCACTCATGAGGACTCCATGAATTACGGTTTCACCTTGAGCATTAAGTCATGAAAAACAGAAAGAAATATTTTCTATATTCACCTTTTCAGAAAACATTTTTTATTTTTAACTTTTTAATGAATGTTCCTGAGCTTTACAAAAGCTAACTGGCACTACCGCAAGTCACCTCATTGTTTTTCATGTTCAAGTGTTCAAGTTAGTTTAGGTATTTTCAAACTGGTGAAGACTTCTATCACTGCTCTTAAACAAGAAAGAAACTGGAAGCAAGTTTTTTTTAGAACTGATTTTCTTTCTGTAGATTGTTAACTTTTACTCATCTGCTTATATTAATATTTTCAAAGACCAGGACTCAAATGCTTCGCAATGCCACGTAGCTACAGTGAAGTAGCAAATTAGGTCAGCAGCTGGCTTAGAGATCAAAGTACCATCAACTCAAGTACTGAGTCAAATGTTAGACTCACTTGAAAATTAAAATTGACAGCAACTATGTTTAACAGAAGCTGGGTAAATTAGTGAGAGTCATTTGACTTACAAGTCTTTGTATGATAAAAAGCTGCATTAGTTGACGATTGCTACTGATTTCCCCTCTCTGATCATCACAGTCTGGACAATAGTTCCATCCCTATATGAGAACTACTGCCAGCTAGTCAAACTATTTTCCAGCACAAATAAAAGGAAGCTGCTGAGAATTTCTGCTATCAATGGCAGTGAGTTAAGACGTAAATATTTGGGGTCAGTAAGTCTCTAATAAACATTAGAGAGACCTGAGAAACATTAACATGAATATTTGGGTATCTGGCATTAATTGATCTCATACATTTATATTACTGTCAACAGAGTCAAGAACAAAATGGAAGCAGGTACTACTAAGGACTTGTCTAAGAAGAAACAGTCGTAACAAGAATTGTTTGGTTTTTTTCAAAATTATTTACTGGTCTTGGAGGTTTTAAAAAACTGAACCATCATTTTAAAGTGGGAGACTCATGATTTAAAACCTATATATTAATCTAAGGATACTTCATCATCAAAGCAGTGAATCAAAGTATCTAAGAATTGCTTATTATAAGTGAAATAATCCTGAAACAAAGACCTGGCTGTAAATCATGATCTGATACTCAGATGTAATTCAGGAGATGCTTCTGTAAATCTGCAATTGGTTTCATCTCACTGCCAGCACAGTCAGTTTAATTTCAGCAGCTTATGGTGATATTGTGACTTGATTGTATATGAATAGTGTGGAGAAGCACTCAAAAAGCCAAACTCTCCAGATTATGAAAATACACAGCTCAACCACACAAAGTCCTAGAGTAATTAAGTAATTTCCAAGATATCTTTACTGCAAAACAAACTTCCTAAAGGAATATTGAATTTAGAATTGCGAGCATAAAGAAAAAATAACATCTTGTGACATTGTCCACTAGTTAATCCCCAAAAAGTAAAGGGTTTAGAAAATCAACCTTGACAGAGATAGATGTCTTTATAATACCTTCTCAAAAGCAGAATGTGGTTTTGTAAAACACGCTACTGTATCTGATCATTAGCTGTATCAGTTTAATCAAACTTCATTTTAGGTTCAAGCTACTAAATAATACATGAAGTTTAATTTTAATCAAAACTTCAAAACTATGAACAGAAAAAAATGTAAGTGAACGTTCTAAAATTCACAATATCAGGTTAGAGACATGTAAAAAGATATTTTCCTTTGTTAATAAACTTACAGTCATGAGAAATATATTGCACAGTTCTGTTACATTTTAACAAAATCAAGAACAAAATGCAAAAAGCCTACCTTCCATTCTCTTTTTAAAAAAAATACCTAGGGAAAATATTTAGTCAGTTTAGCATGGTTATGATGCTACTTCAAAGATTTATAAAGCATGCTGAAACACTAATACTAATAGGAAGACCAGATTCCATACCATGTGTCCCTCAGCTCGAGCTTTGTTTTCCATGGCTTCTCTCTTTCGTTGCCAGAATTCTTCAACTTGCTTTGCTCTATCTGCAGATATCCATCCTTTTTGCCTGAGTAATTGCAACACATAGCAAGATGAAAGTTTCTGAAATATGACACTCACCCCCCCTCCCGCGTTTATTCTAATTAGGACACACACACACAAAGAAAGTAACTTTCTATGAATAAGACATCTTCAAAAAATGCCTTTCGTCAGCCAAAATACAAGTTAGACTTTCACAAAATGGAGGAAAATAGGCTCAACTAAGTTAAAAGAATGATTTAAAGAAACCAAACAAAACAAAACACCATGTTGTCCTTCCAGATCCTGGTCATCAAAACAAAAAACAATAAAAACGTCAAAACACAATCATTAGTGCTACTATTTCCGAAAATGTCTCAGTTTGTTTCATTATTGTTATCGTTTGTGAAAAAGACAACTCCTTCAAGTTTTCCCTTCAGAGGTGATCAAGAACTCATCGCATGAGCCAGTCAGTAAGGTCAATACTGAAGCACTCTTTCAAGACTGACCTCCATTTGGAGTAAAAGCTTCTACCACTTAGAATTACTATCATTGTACTAATTATCTCAGTGTTCTAGCAGCTCCTTCTGAGGGATCTTCAGGGATTTTTCTTTGTTTTTAGGGGGATTGTGAAGGATTTTGCTAGCTTAGAATTAGCCAGAACAAGACAGGTTTTTTTCACATACCCCACCCCAGGTCAGGGACCTGCTGGGGTAGACAAGAAGTCTGTGTTCAAATTACTGCAACTGAGCACCTGGCCAGCCTCCTAATAAGTATATACGATAGTTTTGTAGAGGAACCAGTTTCTCACGAATTTGTTAGAAATGGACTCAGAGGAGGCTTTCTATTAAAAAAAACCACACTGAGAAACAGTGTAAAATATTCTAACAAATGGTAGAATGATGAGGCAATTCCCTTTCCAAGGTTCCTACAGCCTCGTTTGACTGAGGAGTATTGGGGGAAGAAATTGGAATAAGCTGATAGTAATAACCCATCCAGCTGAGACAGTTACAGAAAGTATCGTTTTGCAATACAGGAGCTATTGCTGGTAATTCAGAAATGAATTGGCACACTAATTAAACAACCTTGTACCTCGTTTCTTCTCTCCCCTCACCTGTCCCTCCCCCAAACAAGGAAATTAAATATTTCTATATGCTACAATACATTAACAGGAAGACAGAGATAAAACTACTTTGATACAATAGAACAAATGTAAGTGTTACTGGTAAAGAAACAAACACTTGATACTCTTTGTATACACATATTTGACTCACTACAAGATTTTTACTGTCACTCTTCATTACATATGAACTCAATAGGTGGATAGTGAAATCTGTCTAAACCTGTGTCATACAGCTGAAGTTCAGCTTACAGTGTGGGAAGAAAGGTGCTTCCCAAGAAAAAAAAAACAAACAACCAAACCTATTTGTCCCAAACCAAATTAACAGGAAAACCTTATTTCAAATAAATTTTATGAAAATGGTTTTGCCTACTCTAAAGCTGAGTGAGTAATTTTGCTAAAATGTTTCAACTAGATTTCTTCTGGGCTGCACTTCTGTCCAACAGACAATTTTTGAAGACTGTTGATGCTGAATATACTTAGCTTTACGTTAGTTGTGGCAGTGTAATCAGAAATATTGTAAGTTGAGGGTTTCTCAACTTCTTTACTATATGTTCTAAATTACCTACCTTTAAAAAAAAATGCAATTATTTAAATTCTTTGTTTGACCTAAACATCCTGAGCACTTATCTTTACATTTCATCTCCAGCTGAAAGGACAAAGAGTAGGAGAGAAATACTGCTAGGCTAGTTATGATAAAAAAAATTTTTCTAGATAGTAAAGTACAAATACTTACCACATTTTAAAGAAATCAAGGTGCTAAGAAATAGCACTTCAATATAAGGCAAAAGGTAATCCAGTTTATAAATAGAAAAAAATGTCTCTACCTATTTTGAAACTCTGCACAGTATTTTCATTGAGCCACTTGAAAGAGTGAAATAGTTCTTTTTAGAAAAACAACAACTTGTTTATAATAATTTTATATATAAAATACTCCATTTATAGCAACTGCAAAGAATAAGCATTACTGAACTAGAAGCTGCACACCACTATAACACCTGGCATTTGCATTTCGACAAAGAAAGCTCCTAGAAGTTTTCCACTGATCAATAAGCAGGAGCTAACAATTCTGGAAGCATTCTAGACACTCTCCTATGCTAGAGTCAAACATTTAGATGTAGGGAAGGCCGAATGAGATGACAGGAAAAGGAAGCATCTTGGCAGGTAACACAAAAAGTAGAACTACGAAAAAAACAAAGGAGGAGGCTGATAATGTTATCTGCAACTGCACTAAGCCAAGAATTTTGGCTGAAATCTAGTTTAGGTACAGTTGTTAGCAATCCATCTTTCCCACTATCGGGAAAACCAAGGTTTCCATTGGTTCTAAAAGAATTGTGGTCTGTGAGGGACTAACACACGAACAGACGGCACAGTACCAATGGATAAAAGTGATTTTGAGACATGTCCAACTACTAAATGAAACAAGACACAGAACAAGAATCTAACATGTAGGGACAGATTTATGGATTATCATAGTCCAACCTGTTTGCATTGGCTTGTTTAGACACCTCCTTCAATCTTTTCATTTTTTTCCTAACTGCACCAGCATCAGGTAAATGGTGATGACCTGCAGGCCCCTTAGGAACTCCTGGACGTATTCCAGGTGGAATTCCTCTGTAGATAAATACGTACAGTAACTTTCATTACTTTCATCTAAAGCAGACCACATGCAACTTGTAATGGAAGGTAGCCATACCTTTCAACTTCTCGGCCGTGTACTTTCGCCCTCCATTTGGCTTCCCTCTCTTCAGCTAATCTAATGTTTTCCTTTTGCTGTTGCATCTGGTCAAAAATAGCATGATAGTGTTCATATTGTCCTCTGGAAGACACAGGAAAAGGACCAACACCACCTCCACCGCCATAATACGGTGCCTGGAAATCAGAAGGGGGAGGGTGGAAATCTCAAATACTGGTTTTAACAAGCCCTTCCAATTTTCATCTCTTAAGCAGAATAAAAGCATTCATATGTCCTGCAACAATTCTGAATTGGTCCTAGTTTTATTCCTGGCATGCTCCTACAAACTACAAGATGACTAAATTTAAAACTTCTTTTTCTGCTAGCACTCCAGAATAACATAGCATTTTACTTCCCTCTGATAATAATCTAGTTATACATGAGACACCTGTCACACATTTTGGAAATTATTGGTAACAAATCCATTGAAGCTTAATTGGATATAGATGTTCTACACGGCAAAAATCAAAGTTTTAGCACAAAATCTGAAAGTGATACAGTACTAACTGAAGTACTAACGAGTCATTTGTAGCCAAACACCCCTTTTTTCACAAAGCTGGAAACAATAAACATACTTCTAAGGTTACTGAATGGCATTAAGTGCTTTCCCACTAAAGCTCAGATCAGGGGAGCATCTACCACAAGCTACTACTTCATGTGAATTATCTCTGTCATTCTCAAAAAATCAGAATTCCTACAGAACTTTCATGTGAAAATAATGAAAAAAAAATGTTGCAAGCAGCTGTGTACAGTAGTAGCCAAGGATGGATGCAGAAAATGTGAAACTGGCAAAACAAGGTTAAGGTTGTCAGCACATGCATAAAAATGTTTGCTTTATACCTGGTGGAAGCAATCAAATACCCCATGGTAGTGAAACTATGGAATTTGTTTTAACAATAGTGTCTATGCTCCTTACAGAGTGGTCTTAAGTATTTAAAATAAATTCAGAGAGGTGAGTGCAGATGTGACGGGCTTAAGATTGCCTACTTAGAAATTCTTGAACAGATTATATGTTCAACACCTTTGACTAGTTTCCCATAATCCACATGATAGGATGCTAACTGAAAGATTTATCCAGGCATTCAAATAAATACACACAGGCAGGCTGTTCATCTGAATAAAAATAATTTACAATACAAGATGTCCTGGTTTCAGCTGGGATAGAGTTAATCCTTCTTAGTAGCTAGAACAGTGCTGTGTTTTGGATTCAGTATGGGATTTGGTATGAGAATACTGTTGATAATACACTGATGTTTTTGGTTGTTGCTAAGAAATCCAGGATTTTTCAACTTCCCATGTCTTGCGAGTGTGCAGGTGCATGAAAAGCTGGGGGGAAGTACAGCCAGAGTAATGGACCTGAATTATGAAACGAAATATTCCATATCATACAATGTCACGCTCACTACACAGATGAGGTGTGGCTGGGAAGTTCTCTCTCCCTCTCTTCTGGAATTGCGGTTTTGGGATTTTCTCTCCTCTGGGGATCACTAGCCAGGGACGGGCTGGGCTTTGGTCAGCAGAGCGTGAGCAATTGCATTGTGTATCATTCATTTGTATATACTATTATTACTATTATCATTGCTATCTTAATTTTATTTCATCTAAATTATTACATTATTTTTATCTGAATCTACAAGTCTCCTTACTCTCACCCCTCCATTTGTTTATCCCATCCCCTGGGACAGGGGAGGGTGAGTGAGCAGCTGCGTGGTGTTTAGCTGCCAGCTGAGTTAAAACCACAACACAAAGACTATGGTTTCTACAAATACAAGGCCAAGTCTTGCTTTAGACACTATTCAAGGTTTCAGCTATCATCATTAGAGCTCAGTTTTCAAAAGGATTGCCTAAATAAACAGTATGATCAATCTCTAGGCAAATGCTATGAAGTAAGTGCTCACCAACAGTCTGCAGAACAGTTACAGACCCTGCTAGACCCACAAACACAAAGCCAAATCACTTGCCACCTCTTTTCCTACTTTCCCTCAGAATCAGGTGCCAGCAACCAACCCCAAAGACAACAGGAGGAGAAAATCAGTGCATGACTCTGCTGTGCTTTCATAAGAGGCTACATGACTTGCACTATTGGAAAGCTTTAACAATGCTGTTCAACAGCACTGTCAGGGAGTTGCTGGATTCACTTTTTTCCTGTTGGAGAAAAGAATACTATTAATAGTATATGGAAGCCTAGAGTGATGAGAACCTAGTGGCTTGCAGTAAGATTTGTACTAAACTATCCAACCCGGAAAAGACATTTCAATGAATTTTAAAGCATGTTTGCAGTGACATTTTACCCCAGTGGCACCTAGTGAAAATATACACAGCCACTGAACCTCTTTCCCTAGAGACTGAGAATACTGGCAACGATGCAGCTGTAGTTACAACAGACCACTTGATATGTTTGCAATCTCTAAGGACCTTGTAATAAAATTCTCAAAGTTAATATGAAACATGATTATTTTCAGGAATATATATAGCTCTGATCCAAACATGACAATGTTGATGTATCATGCTGTATGGAAGCTTGTATTGGTGCCTGCCAGCTTCATCCTGAGAGAGAGAGAGAATGGCATAGGAACCATATGATGTTCTATTAAATCAGCACCTGGTAGTTTTTTAAGTCTGGTATGCTTAAGTTTGCTTTTATATTTAAGCTTTACTTATATGCTGTGTGGCACAGATCAAAATTATGTCTATTTTGAAATAATATACTTAATTAGCAGCAACTGAAACCTGGTCAAGTGCTTAGGTATTCCTCATATTCTTGTACAAGAAATAGAAAATAAAATCTCTATTCATTTTGACACTGCTGCTCAGTCAGAGCTTGTTTACAAAAACCCTACTAAACATGTATAGGCCAAGTATTTTTGTAAGACTCACTACCACCAGAACAAATAGCTGTGTTTTAATCCACTGTCTATTGTCAAATAGATTTACACCACAACAATACTTAAATTCCTGCACTGGCTCTATCTAAAGAAAGTATCCAGACCTTTCTATTCAAATAACTTCCTGAGACTACTTCCCAGAACTGTTATGTTTCCATGAAACTATGACACCCCAAAATAGGCAAAAATAATTTCATCTGATTCCTATGACAGTTTATGTAATGAAATTATGTAAGAAGTGAATGGCTAAAGAGTTCACTGCTTTAAGAAAAAAATAATTAGATTTACCCAGGACTTTTTATCCCCCTCCTGAACAACCTAAAAGATAATGCTTCTATATACTGATATGTTGCTAAATAACAAAGAATGCCTAGAAGCAGGTGTTTAATACTGAGGAAGAGGTCCGTTATCATGAGAACCTGGAAAAAGATTTCAACAAAATAATTCAAGAACAAACTTGAATGTGGAAGAAGCTGTTCATGCATAGATTCAGCACAGGAAAAGTAGCAAAAGCAGGAGTGGAAAAAAGAAAGTGGTGCATGAAAACCATTACTGGCAGAAAGAGAAGACATTCAGAAATTTAGGAAGTATTAAAAATTAAAATTGCACATGATCTCCAAAAAGCCAGGGAAGAGAGTCTGTTATATGGTTTCTCTTAAGCTAACCACAGATTAATAATGGGCAGTCCCAAGAGTTGTCCTCCAAAGAGCAGATCTTTCTGAACAGAGGAGACCATGCCAGATTACAAAAGGTGGGGGGGACACTACACCACATTTCTGCATCTGCTGCCAACCTTAACATCACCACTTCCACCTGAACCAAGCACATTCCTCCATCCTTGTTCCCTGGCTCTGTTTATTCGTTCCATCTGAAGGAGAAAACAATACAGGAAAACATAATTCAAGGAATCACTAAGTAAAAATTGAACTTTACTGTTAACACATTTTGAACGTATTTTACCCTTTCTTTTTCCAATCTTCTCATTTCATCTGCTTTCAGTAAACTGATCTGCAATGTATAAGGATTAAACATGTTTAGTAACTGAGAAATTGAACTACTCCATATTCTTACACAACATATAACACTACACAACCAGGTATTTCATTGAAATTACAGCGGGTGGAAAAAGAAAGTCTCAATAATCTTGTCTACCTGATCTCTCTGGCGTTTTTCTCTTTCAGGCAATTCTAACCTTTTCTTTTTTGAAGGTTCCTGAAAAATAAGCATATGATTTGGTATTTATTACTGGACCATTATTCCTGTCAAGCCTCTGTCAAGATAGGTTAGTCCTCCAATTGCTGCTGGATGTCCATGAAGATAAAAAAAACCCCAAACAAACAACAACCACTTTTTTTAAAAAATCACTTTTACATACTGTTTGGGGAAAAAAAGATAAGGAGGAAAAGTTTGAAGGTTTTATTTTGGTATTCTTGCTCTGCACTTTGCTTTTGCTTAGTTTGAAAACTAACAGATGATTTCATGATACCTCAAACATTTTCCTCCTTTCTTCTCCTGGATTCATTTTCTTCATTGGAGTTGGGAAGGCCTGGATAAAAGATGAAACTTCAAATTAGACAGCAAAATGCCAGAATAAGAGAAAAATTCTAATCAGAAAAAAAAATAATCTTAAATCCACAACTTGGCAGATGCAAAATGTGGTATAAAAAAATTAGTTACCCAGGAGGTCTTAAATGAAAAGCACTGCTAGGATCTAGGGGTAAATGTTATTGTATTTATTCATCCTCTACTAAAAGCCCTGTCTTGAAAGCTGAAGTAAGTAATTTTTAAGTCTGTTTTGTCTTAATTTTCCTTCTCTAGCAATATCATTCTGCGTTACAATCTGTTCCTATTATAAGTCTTTGAGGGTCCCTAGGTATCAAGATTCTCTTTTATTTGGAGAACAGATTTATTAGGTTATCCTTAGGCTCTTTCACTTGGGCAACTCTAACCAAGGTCGTTACCTCTGAAGAGGAGAATGCAGCCACTATTGAATACCTGGGAAAGAATATACATAATAAACCATGCTGCTTACTCCAGTCTTCTCAAAAAAAGTGATGGTTACTTTGAAAGCATTTTTTTCTGACTGTACCAAAACACAGAGAGCTTCATAGTACTTTCTTTTGATGACCTAAAATCCTATAAAATGAGTACTTTAAAGTCAAGTATTTCAGAAGACAGAAGCCTCTAAAGTCTTAAGTGAATGTAGTCCAGCAACAGTGAGTTAAAAGTTAAAAAAAGGAAATGGTCGTTGCATGCTCCTCTGAAAAGCCAGTTGAGAGCTGCAAGTTCAGACTACCTTGGAACAACAGCAGAGAGATGAGTATTTATAGTATACTGTAGCCATTTTTCCTATCCTACATCTTATCCCTTGTCACGAGGTACAATCCACACAAAGAATGTGTCTTAAAACCCGCAGTTACTGACTTCTTACATATAGCAAGAGGGTATCTCCTCAGTCTCTACCCTGCTACTTTGAGTCTCTATGCAGGTTGGGTTGGAGTTCATGGGTGAAACTGGTTATGAAGAGCAGAAGATGGTTGCACAACCAAGCCTTATAACATAAAAACTTCATGGTCTCATAAGGACACAGAAGTCGTCTGTGCATTCCTTTCTTCTTGCTCTTTTTCAAACTACGTATCACAAGCCAACATGGCTTATGTGATCAATGATTTTTTTTCCCCTAAACCTCTGCTAACTTTTGAACCTCAAGGATAAGTTACATCTCAGGGATGATTTTCTATTTACTTATTGAATATGACAGATAGAGAACTCAGTATTATGTTCCCTAAAGTGCTATGGGGAGGAAAGAAAAAAACTCCAAAACCCACAACAAAAATATTACTCGTTCAGAAGAAAATTTGAATTTGTTCTCTTGCTGAAGTGGGAGCTTCTTGGTTGCTAGTTGTTTGGCTCATGCATATAGCTCAAAACTAGCTGTATCATAAACATCACCTGGCCATGCAGTAGTTAAAGGAATAGGGAAAAAAGACAGAAGACTGTTTCTCATTTGCTGATGGAATTAAGTCTGGGAAACTCCTCTTTCAATTACACAATTACACAGCACTTTAGAAAACAACTACAAAAGTTTCCTATGTTTTGAAAATTTGAGATTATTTTTGAACAAGGAAGAAAGATGCAAGGATTTTTATCCAGTGTCGAGGATCTGGGTACACCTGACAGACTCCCAATATTTCTAAGAGTGGTACTGCAACAAAGGAACTGAAAACATGCAAAGCACATCTAATTCAGCAGTGGAATTAAACACCAAAGCTGAGGTAGCAGTCTCCAAAAATCATTGTATTAAAACCAACTGAACAAAAAAAGTAAAATCCATTAAGCACTTAAACTAGTACTACTTTCTCTACAGGTGCACATGTCCACATAAAGACATTTTGAAAAGGAATGCATAGTATTTTCATAGCATTTAAATAAGGTACAAGCAAAACAGTTCAATTTAAGTAACTTCCTACCTGTCTAGATTTAGCCAATGGCTTCTTCTCATTAGGCTTTTTAGGTGCATCACAAGACTTCCTGATTACTAAAGGCACTCCATATTTTGCAGCAGGTTTGGTAATTTTCTGAGCTGGTGCAACTGAAGTCAGTATTTGTTCTTGAGCTGGTCTTTTAGCTAAAAAGAAAAAACCCTGGTTTACAGCTATCTGGGCTGGCCAGTGTACCATATTTCCCTTCTCCAATGTCTTGGAAAAGCAAAGCTGGAGGAAAATGAGTGAACTGCAAACATTTTGTTCACAGGAGCTGATGCATAAGTACAACATACCCAATTGTCCAAAACAGCTCATCTAAATTTCATGCTTGAGAAGAAACAGAACACATTCCCTGAGCTTTTCACTCTCAACATTTCACTTTAAACTGGAGAACTGAAGCTTATTTCAGCTGCCATGCTTTATTATCCAGTTGTCATGGACACAGGGAAAAGTTTTCCTAATGGAATGGAGAGACGGGGACTCCCTACACTAATGACACTGGACCGCAACCTGTAACACTAATGTCAGCAGAAGATTCTGAAAGAGCTTCAATGGCCTTCAGGGATATTGTTTTCCCTGTAGAGTTTCTGAAAACATGTCAATATTGTGGATTTGATTCCGTGCTAGCAGGGCTCTGTTACCACAGAACAGCATGACAGAAGTGAAACACATAACTCTACCAAGACACCAAAGCACTTTGTCACAGGTTCCAGTAATTACAAGGAAATAAAATAAAGGGGGAAAAAAAGGGTAAAATAATGCAGGAAAATGGAGTAAGGTAAGACCATCTTGACAAAGTGAACCACGATCTAACTTCCTACCAGTAGAAGAAATACTACTGCTTTGGACTGAAGTCAGAACTTAATCTGGAATCTCTAACAAATCCTCCCACATTTTTACAATAAACGGTATTTCTCATTACCCATTTGTCAATAACAACATAAACACTATTTCTAGTATTTGCGGACTTCACGGTCTCCTTAAATTTTGAAAGTGTAGCATACTGCAAGAGGAAAAAGCACACCTAAAATATTACGGTACCCTAGTTTATACCCTGCATACATTCAGCTCCCTGGGGCAGCGGGGAAAATTGCTTCCTTCCCTTTTTCCTGAAACTTCTAGAATCAGGTATAAGAACACACCAAAACCATTAAAAGAAAAAAAGCTACGTACACTATCTAGCCAGATCTGAAAGCAAAAGCACTTTACGTACTTACTTACCTGGTGCAGCATGCGGTCCAAACTTCTGGAAGATTTTGTGATTGAATTCTTCTGCAATAAGCTAAACAAAATGTTGAACAGTTAGCCAACAGCATTTATGTCTGAAGCTAGAAAGAACTTCTTAGAGAAGTGTGCCACTCCCAGAAAGCAGCTAACTAATAGTATTTACCGTAACTTAAACTAATACTCAACTTTATGTATTCAATTTAGTATCACTAACATTAATATGAAGCTGGATTCAGTATTTTCTTTTTTTTTCATAACTACTCAAATAATTTCAAAAAAGCTATTTAGTCCGACTTCTGTGTAGCACGTTACCTTGTTTATGAGCTAGCTAAGAATCTAGAAGAAAGTTAATGTGAGCACCAACAGTTTTATACACAGTTTATTTTAGATTTCTGTATAGTTACCAAATTTCACTTCAAATTCTTAGACAGCTTGTGTCAAAAAAAATAGATAGTCCTTTAGAAATGTTTGCAGTTTTTAGTTTCTCTATCCTTCTCAAGATGGGAAGATGACTACATATTTGGGTATCTAGGAATCATGTATACAGTGTGCTGACATATCAATTTATGTCAGGCGTATCAAATTAGCATAATAAAATGTGGAAAACAGCCCTACTGGAGTAAAAAAATTGGAGTCTAGACAAAGAACATTCAAACACAAATAGGCCATCATCTCACATTATACATAATACTGTACGTAGTTCTGAACCCAACACCTCAAAAACCATGTAGTAGAAATGAAAGAGGTTCAAGGAAGAGCAGCAAGGATAATTAAGAGTTGAAAAGCCTCAGTACAAAGAAGCCTGTAAAAAGATGACCAAGATGTAATGTCATAGGTCTAGAATATGATATGTGACTTTGCAGAGAAACACAAGGGCAGCAAATTACAATATCAACATAAGAAGTGAGTACAACTGAATACCAGGAGGGAGGCTTAGAATAAACAAAATTCATGCTTTCTGCAGCAAGTAGATCTGTGAAATTTCATACTGATCCTAAAAACTTACACAGGTTCAAGGACAAATCAGATAAGCTCACGGATGAGAAATCTATTGAAGATGACTAAATACCAAAGATGCCTCCTGAGCTGATGCAATTGAGACAACAAAAGATGAAGGCAGGGAGAGTATAATAGGGTACTGTCATATAGGTTTGCCTTGTTCTTACATGCCTCACCAGGCACTGTTTATGGCCAGAGTTCACTGCCCACAGGATATAGAGTGAGACTGACTTTTTGCTGAGCCAGCACCATGTTCGCATTCTCCAGCATCCTGTTCTCAAACTTCTTGATGAATCTGAGTGCCACAACTGGTGCTACCAATACAGAATATTCAAAGTATGGAACTGCAGAGGTATTTTTTACAGCAGTAGACCTACTTGCGGACTGATAATGGACACATAACAGACTACCTTTCTGGAGTTGCAGCATGCCAGGAACATGTTACTTAACATTCTGACAACTGAGAGCAATGTTAACTGATTAGTTGCTGAAGCACAAGGTTTTAAGGAATAGTCTTTATAGAAACTTGAAACTGATTATTTTGATTTGCTTAGAGGTTACCAGTCAGTTAAAATGGATGCTGATAAGTTAAAACTGAAAAAAAACCCCAAAAAACAAGAACCAAAGGGGAGAACTTAGGACTCTCCACATGATGGCAGAGAAGCCAGAAGTCACACATAAGAACAGACTCCTACTATTTCAGTGATCTTGAAGCTTATTTGGGTAGTAAGCTGTAACAACTGGAGTGTGATGTTTCCTTCATAACACAGCTTCTGACAGGAAAGAAACATGACTCTTCAGTACCTTTCAAAAAGCCCCTTTTTTTTTGTAAATTGATGCTAATCTAGTCTTTAATTTAGTAACTTCGAAAATTAAGAAAGAATTTATATAAATTAGAAGTCTGATTTCCTGCCATCTAGGAGCAGGATTTCAGCTACAGTTGGAGCACGCTGAAGATGTCAGATACAGAAGATCTCTTAAGCTCAGACCAAGGAAAGCAAAGGACAACATTAGCCATGGATGAAACTTAGAGAAAACAGGCATTACAGCTGTGTCACAGAATGACCACCTCCAGCTGAATAGGAATGCACCAGTGATTGATATATTTGGCAGAAGGTGCTTTCTAGGTGTGGGGTTTTTTTCATTGCTTTTAAGATTAGGTAGCACCTCCAAGTCAAACATGTTAGTGGTTCAGTTGGAAAAATCGTGTGCAAGTATTCATATTTAAAGTAGGAGAAATTAGTATCATCATCTGGTAGTAGTCTATTACTAATTACACTTTGCCTGACTAACTCCAAATAAAAATTTCATATCCATTCTAGCTACTGGAAATAAAATCAGATCAAACTATTGCTGTTGTAAAAGTTAGAACAAACTTACCTGTAAAGACTTTGGAATCTTATCTTTCATTAGGACTTTGAACTATTATTAGTTGAAAGTCTATTTCATGTAAAATTGAAATTCCAATTACATATGGCCTTCTTGTGAGATTTCTTTATTTGTGAGTTAGGATCCATTAGAATTCTTTATACCTAGTGAGGTCTCATTTTGTATTCACTTCCTCCATGTCCTTTCTCTGTCTATATTTATTTACCTCGTATCAGTACTGTTATTCACCTGTTAATATTGATCTCTTTTGATTAGATTTATTTTAAAAGGACATGCATAGATGTCAAATGATATCAAGAGATTCTAAACAGAAGAGCAAGCAACTTCTTTGAGGTTACATACACGATACATTTAAACATCAAGAAATTTAAAGATCAGTCTACTTAGCAATATTTCATAGAACACATTTTCAGGCCATTCCAATTCCAAACAAAAAATGAATTGAAGAAATGATGATAAAGCACAAATGTTGAAGTCACTAACAGCATAATTTTATGAAAAAATGTTTATCTAAACAAATCAACATCTTACTCATAATTCACTATATAGTAAAACACAAAATAATGCACTTTAGAAAATACCAATTTAATTGTGTTTGTGGAAACTACCAAATACTTGAGTAATTTGAGATTTTTCTTCATAGCAAAACTCTTTTTTCCTCAGAGTGTCTCCATAAAACCTCTAGGGAATACCATTACACTAATTTCTCATGTTGCATATTAACATTAAAATAAAGAAAAAGAAAAGTCCTGTGATGTTTTTAGCAAAATTAGAATTAAAATTAACTCCATACCTGTGGTGTGAGAAATTTTTCAACCCGTTTGGCTATAAAGTTTTTCTCCAATATGGAGTTTACTGATGGTCTATTTCTAGGATTCCTTTTAAATAACTGTGATAGCAGATTACGTAGGTCATAGGAGTAATGCATAGAAACAGGAGGAAAAGGTCCAGAGATTATCTTCAGTACCAAGTTCTTCATGTTACCAGCTTCAAACTATAACACACAAGAAACAAAACAGTTACTACATATTCATTTACTGTATGTCCACATGTAAGGCTACACACAAAGATGAAGAGAAAAACAAAAAACCAACATACCTTCCCTTGCCTCAACATACCAAACCCAATTTTCAAGGCCATCACCAGTTTTCATTGGCAGTTTAAAATCATCTGCTACCAAGTATTCTGAATATAAATATACATCATAATGCAGATATTTCATACTACAGAAATATAAATTTTGCTAGCAATAATTATTTCCTTCCAGATGTAGACTGACGATACATAAGTGAGCATAAAATAATTATATAATGATCTGCTTCACCTTCTCTCTCAAACACTTTCAACCGTAACAGCCTTCTGCCCTTCTTAGTGAAGCCACATTTCAAGTGAAAGAATGTAAAGCATTCACACTCATTGAGTGTAAAATCCAAATGAGTGCTTAGACTTTGGCTTAACCTCAGGAAGCAGAGCGCATCATTTCAATTCCTTTATACAATAAAAAGAAAACGGTTCATATCACCCAGGTTGCAGAAAACAACCTGTTGCCATCAACTCTCAGAAAGGCAACATGGTCAGCATTGCTGGCACAGAAGAGACCAAGCAATAGGAAATTACAAAAGCTTAAAATAAAATCCTTATTCCTTGAAATTTTTCTTCTGGTTTTCATGTTTTCATCTTTTTTGTTTAAATAAAAATAGCTATTTAAAAAACCCAAACCAAAACAAAAACAACATACAAAAAACCCAGAACCAAAATAAGACAGAAAAAATGGGTTTTTTTCTTCGCTTCCTAACTGGAAAATTTATGGCAAAGATGTATTATTCAAAACTAAACACACACACAAAAAAGGCAACTCTTTCACACTGGGAGTTCTTCCCAAGAACTATTTCTATTCTAAATTGAAATGCACTAACCCATCTGCACGAAAGCCAACGGTCGAAATTCAGACTTTCACTGAAAACATCACGTTTTTGGAAAGAAAGGAACACTATTCACAGTACTGTTTGCTACAGCACATAACATTTTTTTCAGCCAACAGTTCATTAAAAACCTACATTGAGAACAAAATACAGTCCTAAGATATCTGGAGAGGCTGGCATGAACCAAAACAGATAGGAAATGCTGGTCAGTATACAAAGAGATTAAAATTTTAAACAGTCACCATGAAAGCCTTTCATCAACCAAAACACATTCCCACAACAACAGAAGAAATCCCTGTTTGAAATCACTATTCTTTTAAAGAAACAAGAAGTTTCTACTCACCGCATGTTTAAGTGTGCACATTTCATACAGAACACAACCAAGGGCCCAGATATCACTAAATCGAAGGGAACATAATTAAGAATTAATTTTAGGTGTAACATTGCCAAGTAACTTGTATCTGTGAAGTCTATCTTTGAAAAGGTTGTATTTGAGTATGTACAAACTCCCTTGTATCCTCACACCCCCATCCAATCATAAAACCCCAAACGAACAAACAAAAAAGAGTTCAGCAACCAAAAATAAGCCAACCTAAAAACCAGATGGGGTTATTTTGGCTCAAGATTTTATTTAGACATTTTCATCTAAACAACACCAATCAGAGAAATTATACAAAAATATGGACAAAGGTCTTTCTTTAAATGCATACATTTGCCTGAGGTCTTTCAATTAACCAAACAAAACCCCAAACTAAAACCACCACCCAGTTCAGCAAGTGCAATTCTTGAAGTCAATTTACTCTGTTTAACAGTGACTTACCTTACCCTCACTCATTACAGGATTACAAAATTTGGTCAGAATAACATTGGATAATAAATCCCATGTAGAAGAAATTAAGGGGCAAGGACCTGTAATAACTTTTAAGAAACCAACTGAAATTAGTACAAGGCACTCACAGTAATGGATGCAGCAGCTCAATGAAGCATAAGACTAAATTGATAATGACCAGGTTGATTACATTAGGGGAGCTGTTACCAGATACAACCTACTGCCAGGGCAGGAAATGTGTACGAAAAGTATCTGTGCGACTTCGTCATCTGAGGCAAGCAGGGCCACCTATCTATGCATGTGTTTGGGGAATCCAATTACTGTGTTTGCTATTTCATCCATAACACAGTTTCACACTTGTACTGCATAAATTAAGGCAGTACAGCTAGTGCGTAGATGAGCAAAAGCAGAGCCATAACTAAGAACACAGCTAGATCTGTAACTCAGAGCATTAAGTCATCTCTGTAGCACAGATCTACACAGGTCCCACTTGTAGTGAGATTCAGTACTTTCTTGGGTAAGAGATGAACTGACAGCTGCTCATCATACAAACAGAACAGCTTTAGATTTCTAAAGAGCTCACTTGCTTCTCCTTACCAAAAATGTTTAATAAAATGCTTATTATTACCTTTTATTGTTGTAAGGCTTGTTCTGACATATTTCAGGTGACAAATAGTATGGCGTTCCTATGCAAGTGCGAGCCAACTCAGCAGTACTAAGGAAAAAATAAGAATCAATATTAACCAGTTAACAAGGATCAAAGTGATTTAGATTAAAGCAATTTAGATTAAGTCAGAGAAAACAGCATCTAAAAGGAGTTACCTGTTAAGAACTCTGGCGATCCCAAAGTCTCCCAGCTGTATTGTTCCATCTTTCGTTAAAAATATATTCTTGATATAGAAATTTTAAGAAGTCTGTTAATTAAAACATTTGTACAATTGCACACTTTTTGTTCTCAACATGTTTTGGGAATAATAAAGTTTTCTACTGTTCAACCACTCTGAAGCCACTAGCAGAAGGGTTATTGACTACTATGAAACACCAGACTTATTCTAGTCCTACTTCATTAAAATTAAAGAAAACACTATTACACATTGTAAAATATAATCTCTTCTGTTCCCACACATATATCTGAGTAATATTCAAGTAGCTTCATCAAATAGCCTCATCTGTGCATACAAGTATCATATAAACCCCTTTCAGATAATCCTGAAGAAAAAAAGTGTTTCCAGTATTAGAAGTGTTTACATAAAAAGACTATTTTCTATAGCTCGCCAACTTACAGTAGCAAGGTATGAATGCAATCACTTTGGCAGTAAATTCAGTTAAAAAATAATTACCCACATACCTGTGACTTTATGTCCCGATGCAAGATTTTTCTATCATGTATGTGTTTTAGAGCTAAACAGATTTGTACAAACCAATCCAGAATCTATGCATAAAAGAAAATGCAACATCAGCATCACTATTTACCTGAAAGCTTCCCCATTAACTGAAGAGATTGGTTTTATAATTAGAACACAAGATTCTACTCTCTTCCCACAAACCTGTCTTCATTTATATCATGGAATAATTAAAAATATAACAGTACCGTCACTATAACGTGAACTTTTTAATGAAAGAGGCCTATTACTCAAAGTAGATATTTAGCCTGAGACTAGCAGCATCATTACGTATTATAAAGCTAAAAAAAGTATGCAATATGAATTCTATTGGCTAAAATGTTTAAGCAATGGAACTTGCATCTTAAAGATTGCGCTTTTGCTGCAACCAACACAACAAGTCTTCTTGCAGTCAATCAATCAAGTCTTAAAAAGCCATACTGATGTTTAGAGAAACACTTATCATTAGTAACTTTATGCATTTTACCTTAAAAATAGTACAAATCAGATTTAAATGAGAAAAGCAACAAGCAACATATAACTAGTTACAACCAAGGAAACAAAATCCTTTAAAAAAAATAATCTGTAAAAACCACAATACAAAAAGGGACTAATGGCAAGGACTTTTCTGTGTGAATTGAACAGGTTGTGGCTGCCCCCTCCCTGGCAGTGTTCAAGGCCAGGCTGGATGGGGCTTTGAGCAACCTGGTGTAGTGTGAGGTGTCCCTTCCATGGCAGGGGGGTTGGAACTAGATGGTCTTTAAGGTCCCTTCCAACCCAAACCATTCTGTGATTCTACGATAATAGTTTACATTCCCAACTTAGAGGTACGTACACTTCAAAATTACAGCATAATGCAACGTGTAATTTTCACTTTTCCATTGTAAGTTCTTTTTGAAAAAGTGAGCTCAAATTAGAAAAACTAAAAGTTTTATAAATTATATCCAAAAAGTGTCATGATTACTCTATTCTAAATACCATCAATAGGCCTAATACACTACTGGATGCAGACACAGAAGCATAGAAACAATTTATAAACAAGGAAATATTTGTAAGTACTAACCAAAAAAATTAATCCTACATAATCTATTTTAATTTAATTTAATCAAATCTGTATATGATATCCTTCTATTTCTTCCAGATCCTCCCACAGTACAAACAACTTTATAATCAGTATCATGGAAAAAGAAAATCTGCTGGTATACTTCAAATAAAATACTATTTTTTTCTAATGGAAAAATAAACTTTTGAATGCTGTAATCTTCATATTGTTCTGTTTCATATATCTGCATTTACAAATATGTTATTTTGTCCTTCAATAAATGAAAATCAGTATTACAAACCAAAAATTCTGTGCCATTTTATTTTAAAAAAAAAAAAAAGAATTTCAGGGGTTTAAAAATAGTCATGTTGTCCTACAGTATTTTTCACTTCAAAGATCTGGTTTACTTTGCAAGAAATCCAACTTTTTTTAAAGCATCTTACACTTACAGACAAAAACTCAATTAACAGACCCAGGATTTCCAGCTACAATTTTTTTATTTTTTTTTTTTTTAAGAAACTACTGTGATTGTGACAATGAGAATCGCAATTTTTGAGAACCTCCTTTTAGATAAAGCAACTATATCTACCAGACTATATCAAACTAATTTAAAACTCGTGAAAAAAGTGTCATGCATTAAAAAACTGCAACAGCAGTTTGCAGTTTGCTTTTACCTGATCTTCAGAGAATAAGATTCCTTTCTGGGCATTTATTTTTTTAAATAGGTCTCCTCCTTCACAGTAATCCATCACTATGTAGAGACAGCCATTTTCTAAAAATAAAACAAAGTATTTAAAAAAGAAAAAAACACCCGTCTTTTATAACTGTCCAAATATCTTCGCTGCAGCCACAGAAAAAGCAACAAAAAAAAAAAGAAACCTTTTCACATGCAGCTTCAGATTTCATTTATTAGTCCTTTTTTTAAACTTCAAGAAAAAATGCTTTTATTATTTTGAGTTTCACAACATAAGCTTCCCATTTCTGTTAACACTGAACTATTCTGAGATGGAGAGGAAAAAAAAATGACACCTGCTGACCCAACGCCCCAAAATCGGGTTCAAAACCACTACGGAATTAAAGGTGTCACTTTATGAATGCAATATAAAACCATTCAACTTTCTCTCAAACAGTCTATCGATCACCTACCCTAAAAATAGAGATCTTAAGTTCTAATTCAGGCAGTTGCCTGAAAACTCTTTGAGTTCTACCTGGACAAAGTACTACTCACTCTTAGTGCAAGAAAGTGACAGTCATCAGCTCTCATACCAGACATGCAGTCAATTTCAGAGACTGAAGAACAGTAACAAAACTTCCAGTAGACAATGACAGATGAAAACAATTATTTTCTCATTTTTAATAAAATCTGGGGAGACTTTCAGGAATCCTATGCAAGTTTCCACTAGGAGGTAGGAACATATATAATACATTTCATACAAAGTTAGTTTTGTTCCCCAATGCAATCTTTTCCAGTTACTGATGTAAAAAAGAGATAAAGCAGCAGCAAATTGCAAGTTAACAAAATCACAAGAAGTACACTAATCACATACTAGGCATGATTTTGAGAAGAGCTGAATAAATGCATAAAAACCAATCACATGCTGCTCAAAAGAAAAAACTCTTATTTTATGAAAAAGTTCATCATAGCACTTAAAAGCTCTATTTAGAGTCAAAACTGATTAAATCATCTAAGTCACTTAAATTTCACTCCCACAGAATGCTTCTGAACTCTGTCTTTCAAAACGTCAAACCCAGGATTTTTCTTTTGTGCTTACAGCTGTCTGTATCTTGGTCAAGCTTTACAATTTGTATTATTTTAAAATATGATTCTAGGAGTCTGCATTTCTTGCAGACCTGTTGCTGAAATAATTCTCTTTTATAAACCAAATAAGCATGTTCAAAGTCAATGTGCTTTAGCAATAACGATGTGACATGAAGTCTTCTGAACTACAGAATACAGGATCTACCTTGTAAGAATAAAAAAGAAAAAAAGCAGTCTTAACGAACAGGCCTCTATTACAGGGAAGACAGAAGTGTGTATTTATAAATCAGAAGACTATGGCTGTGCAATATGACTATGGCACAAAATTGCAATTTAATGAATAGAAAAAAATAAAAGCCCTCAATCAAAAGACATACGAAAGTCAGCAGAAAGGAAGGAAAGGAGAAAAGACCAGTGTTTCTAAACAGTATCTCAAATAATATAGGTTTATTATAAAATAAAAAATAATAGGTTTTTTAATGGTATTTTAACCTATATGATAGGCTCTTGGAATGTTTAAACTGTTTTGGCTCATCTCCTGAGATATACATAGTGAAAACAATGTGGAATTATATTTTTTCCAGTTCCATCTACTTTTCCAGCTCTGAAAGCAATGGTATGATTGCAGTTACTGAAGACTGCTTTTTAAGACGACAAACTTGGAGATAAAATTGCTCTTGCTAGGTTATCAATACCCAAATTTAATCCATACTCATATTTACTTTACACAAGCATTCAAGTCGTTAGGGTATACACAATTATTCAAGGAGACTTACACTCTGGAGAAACAAGAGAATGTGATCCTCCCATGTAAGTATCAATCAAAATTGATAAATGTAAGCAAGAGACACGACTATTTCTGTTTCATTGTTGCATTTTTTTAATTACTATTATTTTAAAATGTGCAGGGGAACTGTGAAAAAAATACTGCCAAAAAGAACTGAAGCAAGTAATAAAAGTAAGAAAAAGACTGATTAAAGAGGGAAAACACGTTGACTTTTAAACTATATGCAATAAGTAGTGCACAAACAGTCCCTTACTATCACTATTTCAGGTTCTGCTTTATTAATTAATCTTACCTTCAAATGACTCCCTATACAGGACAATATTCGGATGTTTCATGTTAGCCAATACAGCAACTTCTCTCCTTGATTCTTCTCTCTCCTTATTTGACATCTTCAGAAGGAAAATAGTTATTTTTGAGAGCAGGAATACAAAATGAATGGATCAGTAATTAATAGTAGTCACTCACCTTAGAGATGTTTATTTCTTTAATAACATACTGTTGGCCATTTTCTTTAGCTTTGACAAGAATTGCTTTCCCAAAGGACCCTTCTCCAATCTTTCGCACTTTAATATATTTATCCATGGTTATCTTCTTAAGGCATCCTTACTTGAGTACTAGGCAAAAAAGCATAAAACAGATTTAGTTAGCCATATTTAGTCATCTAGTCTGCCAGGTCATGTTACATTTTATTCACTCAAAATGTCAATCCATTTGTCTCCTCAGTTGCACCACGTGTTTTGTAACTTTTCTGTAAATCATCTACTCTTAGTCTCAATTCTGTTTTGGTACAGTTGGCTCACTTGGTGTAGAAAGAGGGTCGGACAGCTAAACCAGTTTAATCTTTCATCTTGACAGTCTAAAAAAAGGATGTGTTTTATCTTTAAATAAAGCAAGTAGTCAGTGCCATACCTTCTGATTCAGCTAGCACGCAAACACCATATAGAGCTATAGCACCTGGTTAACAATCTTTCATTCAACTTCACTCGGAAGAACGACAATAGTAGAGGGACAAAAATGTCCTACATGCTGTTTCTTAAGAAGTATTAAATCCCTATGTCACTATGATGAAGCTAATAACGGACTGAAATCGAGAGATCCCATCAAGTTTATATCATTATTCAATATAGAAAGGTTTGAGCTTAACTATGACTGAAAACTTACATAATTTATTTTTCCATGTTGCATAGAAAAAAAATTAAAATGGTGCAAATCAGTATTTTTAATGTACTATCTGACCACTTGACTACCTTTTGAGATTAAACAGATTACTCAGCTGAATGTTGACAGTGCTTAAGGTTCTATATTTAAAAATACTTTTGTAAAAATAAGACCCTAGTGAGCTGCAGGTGAAAGATACAGCAGTATCGACAAGTGTCAGAACAGCAAAGAGAACTGGCAACACAAAGACCAAAGTGATAAGCATCAAAACAAACTCACGGTAGACTAAAAGGTCATTTTTTTTCTACAGTAGAAAGAACTTCCATACCCTGAGAAAGCTTCCATAAGCTGAAAAAGACAAAAGGATCCTAAGCATTTCTGCATCCAAGCCTCACTTGAAAGCACTAACAGCATTTGTGCATTGCTGTATCCTGCTTCCTTCCAACAGGAGACTTTATCAGCTTAGGTCCATACTTCACACCTATCTCAGGCGAGGCTCTTCTCCCTGATTTGGGAGTAACTTTTCTGCCCCAGAATTACCATACATCAAACACAGATGCTGCTAAAGATCCTCAGGAACATGAAGGAGCCACACCATGGAAGCAGACTAAAATGAATAAGCTTGATTAGCATAGCTGGACAAAACACAAGGGAACTGGAGTAATCTTTTCTGCAAGATAGGAGATGGGAAAACAACCGGGACTTTTTTTGCCCCGAAGTACAGAAAGGCAGCTTAGTGTGAAGTTACACTTCTGAAAAAGGAGACTCGGTGCTAACGTAAAATTCTCCCTGGGGCAATGGTAAAGCACAGCACGCGGGCCGCAACCTTCACGCCACACCGCTTTACCGAGTTCTCCTCCTGTCCCTGCTATGGGAAAGGCGCTGTGTGCGCTGCGCTGCAGCCCGCCCGGCCGCACCAGCCGCAGCTCCGCGCTCCGGGCAGAGGCAGGCGGCGAACGAGCCGCCCGCGGCGAGAAGGCTCCGCTCCGTCAGAAAGGGAGCACGGTTCCGTTGGGCTACGCGGCTTCTTGTACCGTGGCATGGGAAATGCGGGTCCTGACGGAGGGTCTCGGCGCCGGCAGGGCGTTGGCTCTCCAAGCCCCGGGCAAGAAGTCATTGATCCACCACGGCCACGCACGGAAGCGGCTCCTGCGCGGGGCACGCCCCGACCGGCCACGAACCCGAACCGCACGGCCCGGCCCCGCCCGGGGCCCGGCGGCCTC